>RSEH01000034.1:0-208948 GCA_006503475.1 Stentor roeselii
GAAATAGGTAAGCCTGTCTGGATAATTTTTATTGAATAATTCATTAAATTCGAGCGCAGCAGCTTTGATCATTGGCCCGCTAATCGGAACATTGATTGACCTCAACCTTTGAAACCAAGCCCACACGGCGTTGTTGATTTCTTCGTTTTCAGTTTTCCTTAGTTTTCTGCACCTATTAATGGATTGGTTTTCTTCGTATTGAGCAAGCAAATAATCTCTTCTCTTAAAGATATTGCTAGCTGTTGACTTCGAAACATTGAATTTCTTTGCGGCAGATCTGTAACTTTCACCATTCTCAATACAGCAGATGAGCTTAACCTTCTGTTCAATAGTAAGCTCATTTAAAACACCCTTATCCATTTATATTCTGTCCAACTTATAGGACTTGATTTTCCGGAAAAATGAAAAATTGTTCGCAAAATGATGTCCAACTTCCAAGATAGAAGACTGTCCAACTTATCATGACCAAGTTTCCTTAAAAATGACTGGGTAAAAATCGGTCCGAAATTTCATGTCCAAATTAGAAGACTGTCCAACATACTGGGGTGTCCAACTTAAGGACTTTTACTGTATTTAAAAATCTCTGGTGATATATAATTTCGCCATAATAATGAAAAAATCATTAAAATTCATATTTTAATCATATTCATTAAAATTGATTATACATCTATCACGAAGTTTTACAATGTGTTTATTCTTAGTTTAATGAAATCTTAATTATGATATTAAACTGAAAAATGTAAATTTATCAAAATAGATTTATGAGATTGAAAGAGAGTAGTTGATTTATAAATAATAAAAATAAGTCAATTTATTTTAACAGAGAAGGTTTTACTAATTAATCATAGTAATAATATCATAAAAAACAATTAAAAATTAAATTTGTAGTTTTATCATATTCTTCCATACCTTATCATATAAAATATGAGTAAGGTATGCTTTGAAAACAATCGTAGCTAAATTACAAAGTTTATATGTAACTGTACCTTTTGATTATAATACTGCAAAAAAACATGAGTGATCATATAATTATTCAAAATGGCTTATCTCAATGTAGTTATTGAAGTAAATGAAATTCAGATGTTAAAGAAAAAGATTGTACGGATAAATAATTTCTATCCTAAACTACTAGTCGATGCTTAGTCGTATGTTTAGGCAGTTATAGAACAGTCATTTCAAGTTCAAGGTAACTTCTTAAAGAAATTGAATGATTTGTTCAATAGTATCTATGTTGAAAGGAGTATTTTAAAAGTGATTATATATTAAAAACTTTTTCAATTATTTATACTATGATATTATTATCGATCTTTCTTTGATTTGAGTAATATTAGTGATTTGGATAATAAAGTTACCACTTTAATTAGAATATTTTTTTTAGTTTCATATATTTATTTCTATTATATGAAGTAAAAAATTGATTTTTATCAGTTAAGCACACGTAGATGAGATGTGTATACAAATATATATCAACTATTAAAATAAAAAAAATATTTATTTTTCTGTTTCTGTATTAAGCACTCCTTTCAATAATATGCTCGAAGTATAGCAAAACTACTACAAATATAATAATACCAGTTACAATAATTTGAGTCTAATATATCAAGAAATTGCTAAGAATATAGTTTATTTACAAAAAATAGATATAAATACAAAAACTATTGAGACACTACATAAACTAATTGATACAGGAGGAGCTATTGTTAATTTTAATAAAAATATTTACATGATTTGTGGAACTCTTAATGCATATTAGTTCGATTTAAATAAAAATCAAATTCATTTACCAATATCATTGCCAAATATGTGCTTTAGTACTTTTGCATTTGTTTACAGGAATAAAATTTATGTTAGAGGAACATTCTTTAAAAGTTTTTATATATTTAATATAATAAACATTGTTTTATCAAAAATATTGATTTAAAGAATAAGGATATACTATGTTCATGCGATGGATGGCTTGTTGATACAAATTATAATTTGTATGAAATGCGACCAGATTCTTTGATATTAACAAGAAATTCAAAAATATTTTCTTGAATCATGAAATTATTAATTTTTCTGGGTGTCGAAGACATAATAAAATTTATTGTGTAATGAATAAAGATATTTTATTGAAGATTGATACTCTAACAAAATCAATGACTTTAGTTAATATATTATAGGATTAGATTAAAATAATACCTAAATCTTGTTTTCAATTTGAATAAATATAAATTTTAGATATTTCCTTAAAATTGATGTTATTTAGTGATCAAATTTTGATTAATTTGAATATTTTCTCTATTAGTTCAATCTGTTCCACTTATTTAATTAATTTCTCTATTTCACAATATTCTCTACAATTACCATCGATAGAATCAACAAGAATAATCAAGATAATAATTTTGTATTTAATTTCTAAAATAATTCAAAAGCGTAATCTAAAATTTTAGAGTTCAAATGAAATATTCTTGTAATAAATATGAACAAAGCCTGCTTTAAAAAAGGTTGCACGAAGCCTTCATCATTTACCTGTGACTGCGAATCCGGTATCTATTTCTGCAAGAAACACATGGGCGATCATATGCTGATTCAGAAATCTCACAACATAGAAGTCTCTACTTTATCCTAGACGAGCCTGATGAGAATAAAATGAAGGTCCAAACAGAGCAAATCATGAAGGCATACTCAGAATTATACATCAAGGCGCAGAAATACTCGAAGACTCTGATAGACTCAGTCCTTTCAAGCACTAAAAAGCTTTTAGATCAAATCCAAAAGATCCTATCATCAGTCTCTAGAATAAATTCTTGCATTTACAGATCAAGTCTTATCGACAGCGAAGACTTAAAGGTCGTCGAGTCTCTCAACTTCCAGGAAAACTTTTCATTCGAATTTAGAAGTAAGAAAATAGTTAAAATGATTGAAAAAGATTTTGACTACAAAATTGAAAGCATTTTCTCGAGTTGTTTTTATGATGATTTTGCCTTTTATAATGATTTGAATAGCCAGAATATCTACTTGATTGATACAGAGTCTTTAAAATTAACAACGAAAACCTTTAAATGGAGCAGTCTAGGGAAAATAGAAGGGGCTCTTAAAATACAGAGAGATTGTTATTTAGCTATAACTACTGCCAATGGCAACTTTAATACTAGAAATCCTGGACAACTTTGCATAAAAAAAATTAACTTTGAAAATTATACAGTTGAAGATGTGCATAATGCAGGTAACTTGTCAGGAGGTGGTATAGTTTCGATCAATAACATTTTATATTGTTTTACTGGTGTTCAAAACTCTTATAAATTTGATATTCAGAAGAAAGAATGGACTACATTATCACCAATACCACAAAACTGCAGTTATACGTCAGCCTCTTATTTTCACAAGAAATGCTATGTGACTGGATATAATTCGAGTTATATTTATCAGTTCGATGTCATTAATAATACATATGCATCGACTTTGGCTTTCAACAATCGGTATTATAGATATCTACTTCATGGATGGGTTGTTTGTTTTAATGACAGTCTCTATGAAATTAAAGACAACACGCTCATAAAGCATCAGAATTTCAGAGAATCGGTAAATACTATGTTTATCTATTCTGGGTTCAAGAGAGGTAGGTTTATTTACTTTATAGTGAAAGTTGGGTCTATATTTAGAATTGATACTCTGAAAAAGATTATAAAACAATTAACAGTCACTTAGAGTAGATAATAATTATTTAGTAGTTTAATCCAAACTAAAAATACTTTAATAGAATGAATTAGCATGAAATAAATTACTCAACTATCTTTAAACATCTTATAAATGAAAAAAACCTGCTTTTACACAGGTTGCAAAAAAGATCCAGAATTTTCTTGCAACTGTGAAAAATTAACTCTTTTCTGTAAAAAAAAAGGTTCACAGAAAAACTAAATCAATCAGTTCAAATAGTCTCAGACCTTTATTTTCGCATCACAAAATCGATGCCAATCTACTCCGATGACCTGAAATTCGTGGAAAGTTTGAAATTTGAAGAAAACTCCGACCTTGAATACGACTTGAAACCTCAAATCGAAAGTATCACTACTTTATACGACTCTTTGATAAAAAGTAGAGTGAAAATCAGCTATGATGACTCATTTTAATGTACACTGAAGAAACTTCTCAGAATATCTGCTGTATCAGCCTTACGAACATGAAAAAAACACAAAGGTCCATCGAAACTAGTGTATTTACAGATATCCTTGCAACAGTCCAAGCAGGGAAAAATTCTTACTTTGTAGCTTCAGTCTTAAGAAAGGATGGGTAGGATCAACTTTATCAAATAAAAGAAAAAGTCTTGAATCCAGCTTACCTTCAAGCCTTTCAATACGAATTTGTTAAACCTGCATATAACAATCACTCCTTTTATCTGAAAAAAATCGATTTGTCCAATAATAAAGATGAAATTCTTTTCAGCTCTAATGATATAAATGATTTCAATGCATCGCTGGTTTTTTACAATTCAAATCTTTTTGTTTTCACAGGATCTCAGAAAGCTTTTAAATTTGAAATAGAAAAAAAAAATTGGACTATATTGAATCATCTTCCTCATCGATGTGAAAGTACCTCGGCAACGATTTATAAAGATAGAGTGCTTGTTACAGGGTTTTTATTGGACTATATCTATGAATTTAACATACAAAAACAGTCTTATAGTAATTTTATATCTTTTGCTGGTCATACTTCAAGATATTTAATTGACAAGTGGGTTGTTTGCTTTAGTGACAGTTTTTATCAAATAAAAAAAAATAAAATTATTAAACTGCAGCAGTTTATGGTTCATGAAACTAGTTTAAAGGTTAACTCTGGGTATCGACATGGAAGGTTTATTTATATTTTAACTGGGAGTAATCTTCTCGCTAGAATCGATACAGTGGAGAAAAATATCAAGATGATCAGCTGGAATTAAGTAAGGAGACTAGTGATTAATAGATATTATTTACTAATCTGATAGAAATTCGTATTCTATTAAGTAATTAATATAAAACTAGAATATTTTAACAACCATCAATCCTCACCCAATAAAAATTCCAAAAAGTTCACCTAATCGATAAAATTCTTCAAATCCATCTAAACTAATAAATATGTTTAGTTTTTTCTACTACGGTCTTCCATTTTCAATCCTAAGCTTCATATCATGTCTAGTTATCTTATCATTATCAGTATCCTGTCAATTTCTGCGTAATAGCTACCCATTCCGACTGATTTTCATTCTAAACATAATCGAGCTATTCTTATTTTTCAACAGACTATTCCCAGCAGAAGTTCTTGGAAAAAGCACCTTATGTAAAACGCAAGCAGTTTTAAATGAACTATTTTCACTTCTAAACATTCTCTGGATCGCCTACATGAAGTTCGAAATGTACAACGTTGTGGTCAGAGGAAGGGCAGTAATGGAGCTGGGGTACTACAAACCCCTCACAGTCTTCTTCTTTATCGGGTTAATCGCAGGGATTGTCCCTTTATTCATCGGGAACTACGGCAAGGCAGATATTTTCTGCTGGATCCAATCGGATCACTCGAGTCCTGAGAAAAGTGCGATGTTTAACCTTGCCTTCTTTTATCTGATTCTTTGGGTTATCATTATTTTTGTGGTTTTCGCTAATTTCAGGGTTTCTTTCGTTTTGAACTCGAGACTCGCTCAAGGTGGAACTTTGATTGTGAAAAGAATTAAATACTACCCGATCTTACTTATTATTTTATATGCGCCGATTACTTGTGTTAGGTTCTTGGAATTGTATGTTAAAATTCCTGAACCGGTTTTTATGTTGTCGATTTCTTTGATTTTAAGTGAAGGGGCTGCTAATGCTGCTATTTTTGGGTATTCTCCTGAGGTTAAGAAAAGAGTTAGGGATTTGATGTCGAAAATGAAAAAGAAAAGTTTTAAAGTGGAACCTCTTGTTGAACCAAGTATTTACATTTCGATGCAAAAAACTAAATAGGTTATAGTTATCGATTGATTTTTTTATGTTCTCTGTATTAGATTAAGTTTATAGTTTTTGGTAAAAATCATAGAAATCTTTACTTGTTTCGATATCCAAATAGGAATTAACTATATGAAAATACATAAATATCTGATTTCATTCTAAGTTAAAACAATGAAAAAGCTTTATGATTTTTTCTGCTATAGTTTGACAGACTTCCAATAGTTTCTCTAATAAACCCTTTATAATTCTAGCCTCAGTCATCCTAAAATCAAATAAAACTTAATAAAAATAAACCTTTTTCCTCATATCTCATCAGTCTGAGAAAATAATCTCAATCACCAACATTTCCTTCATCAAAATTTCACATAATGCATACCTCATATAATCGGTAATAATGGAAAATCTAAGCCCTTACTTGATTCAAGAAATCTTCTATTTCCTAAACATTGATTCATTGCAGGAATGCTCGCTAGTAAGGCGAAAATGGCGACAAATAGTCACCAGAGACTCATTTTGGAAATTAAAATTCCAAAAAAACGCTTCAAGTTATTTCCACAGCGGGCCATATTTCCAATTCCCAGAATACAAATCAATCCTCGAAACTCTAAACGCTGAAAAATTCCCAGTGAACAGTTTCAAAGAAATGAAGTCGATAGCCCAAAAGTTAGAAAATCCTCAGTGTCTAACAATCAAGCACATTGAAGCATCTTCAGAAGATTTCGACCAAGTATCGACGAACCTTTTAACTTACGATGATTTATTTTGGAGCTCAAAGCAAAACGATTCAAAAGACTCAGACGAGTTCCTGATCTGTGAGTTGCAAAGCGAAAGTTTGATCTTTTCAGTATCCTTCAAGACGTACAGGGCGATATACCAAGAAGGAACGATATACCCTCCAATGTTCGTCAAGCTTTCAGTAGGAAGCACGAAAGAATGCAATGACTTCGAAACAGAGAAGTTTGAAGTAGCTTTAACTGAAAACTACAACACGATTTCAGTCTTGCCTAATCTTTTATCAGGAAAATTCGTTAAACTTCACTTACTGGGAAAACAGTCACAAGAGCCAGGGACTGAAAAGTGGTATACAGTTCTCAGGTTCATTGAAATCGTCGGGCACCCTATCGAAGATACACCTGACCCTTTATTGAAACTATGCAGAAATCAACAATTCGAAAAAATTTCAAATAATTTAAGTCCTTTTTACTTTGAAAGAATTGAAAAGTTTGGAGGTCTTGCTAATTATTTTAAACAGGTGGGTTATCTTGAAACTGATATTTCGTGTTATTTGTTTGAAATCAATAAGGATAAGGTTCAGAGACCGGAAATGAAAAATAAATATTGTGAGATTTTAGGGAATTATTTCTTTGAAAAAGGAGAATATGAGAATGCTAAGCAGCATTACTCTAGGGTTTTAGATATTTGGGGATATACTAAGGTCAGTATTGTGCTTAAGCAGTTTCAAAATGTGAGGAATATGATGTATGAAAACTGCTCAAGAAGACCTGGACTTGCTTGGGTTCTCAAGACTGCAAAGACATTTGGTGGAGATGAACTTGAAAAAATTGTGATTGAGGAGTTTAAGGAAAGAAATTAGATAAGTTAGTATAGAATGATTGTTAACTTGTATAGAGTCCTAGTATTGGATTTACTCGAAAAGTATTTAAAAGATCTTAGATTATATCAACAACACTTCATTCAACAAATAGATTTTGTTGATATTTCTTATTTGCTTCTTAATATTAGTAACCTGCTTTCACTATATTAACTTTACCTTTGATTTTACTTGTCAAAAAAATCATTTTTTCAAGCTTGGTTGAAATTCACAAATTTTTTTAGGTCACTATTTTACTTGAAAAGTTCGAGTGATCCTTGTTCCTTAGTTATATCAAAAGTCTTAATTTTTTAACTTCATTGAGAAAGAAGACTTTACTTCACATTCAAAATATTAGAAGGCTTGTTTTTAGATATCAAACGGTGTCTATGAAAAAAGCACAAAGGCCGAAACTTTTTTGTACAGAAGTCCGAATACCTATGATGCTTATTAACCAGGAAATCTTCTAGAGCAGAGAATATCTGAAGATCTACTAACCGGCATTCACCCAATTATGTAAAATAAAACTTAAAAGGAAAATTTAAAAAAATCGCTATAAAGAATTTTTTGCTTTTAAATATTTGAGAATCGATTGGATCCAGTGTTATGTCTCTATTAATGAGTTCTTCCTCAGAAACTAATATTATTGTAAGATCCTTCTAAATTATTGCTTTATTCAAAATATTTCAATAATAATAAAATGGACTGCACGCAGATCAACTGTCATGAAATCGCTACTTTGATTTGTCATGAATGCAATGATAGCACCGGCCTCTGTCATCAGCACGCAACAGAACATGTGGAAACTTTCAAACATTTCCCCACTAGAATCGAATCGAAGGTGGTAGAGAAATTCACACTAATGAAAATAAACGCGAAAATCTATGAATTTGAACTTCTGATTATTATTCAAACCCAAAATTTGATAGCGAAGATCAAAAAAGTATCGAATCAGGCAATAAAAAAACTGAAGGAAATCAACAAGAACCTTAAAAGTCCTTCTCTAGTAATTGGTGTACAAATTGATAATATTCGAATCGATGAAATAAAAAAAAAGTTTAGAGAGCTTTTCTTGATCCAGAGTGATACAGATAAGCAGTTCTTGGCAACTAAAAATCCTGTAGATACTCTTTTAGGTACTTTTAACTCTCCAGTGGATGAATTTCCCGACTTAAAACTTTCTTCCAGCTTAAGTCTGAACTCAAGTCTTAATAATGTGAATAAAACTCAGCAAGTAATAAAAAAAAGGTCTGAAATATTAGAAAGTACCATCTAGATCGACTTACGAGGAAAAAGTCAAAGTAAATTGAAAAAGGCGAAAATTTCAGTGATCATCACCAAGCAAGTAAATGAAAATCAGGTAATCCTAAAAAGTATGCAAATTTTAAAAAGGTCATTAAAATTAAGCCTGTAAATAAAAAAAAGAGAGTAAGTCTAATAAGGTAAATGAAAATAGTTCGTAATTTTGATTCAGGTATTGAAAAGGAAGTCAGTTTGGATCATTAGACTATTGTTTCCAATGAGGTACTCAAAAATAAGTTTGTAATAATCACTGAGGCAGTATTTTAAAAAAGGTATTTAATATAAGCCTGTAAAATCTAGAAGAATATAAAAAATGTGAAAATTATCAGCCTGAAGACTTTCAAGAAGCTCATTTAAATCAAGTTGGAGAATTTTTTGACCCAAGCACTACAGAAAAAGAACAGAATCTGATACATAACCCTGTGAAAGGTATTCAGAGAGTTGAAATTATTCAGTTTGCCAGAGAAAATGAAAAAGTATTCGTTATCAAGACTGTATTTTTTAGCAGTACTTTGAACCAGAAGAGTAACAGATTTTGAGGTTTTGGATAATTAGATCATTTAAACCAGTCAAGAAAAATTCTAACTAGAATAAGGAATAAATTTAGGTAAGCATACTTAAACGATGATTTACCATAAAACTAATGAATGACATCTATAAATATATCTAAATGATGATATTCATTCGTGTAAACCTATTAAAAACCTGCTGAAAACTTTGAATCCCCCCATCCAACCTCAATAACTATTTCCATATTCTAAAATATCCTATTCTTAATATCTTCAAGTCTCTTAAAAATCTCATTTTGTGGATGTCCAAGTTCTTCACACAAGCTTCTCTGCTTTTCAAAATCCAAGACAGAAAACTGTTCACAAAGGTCTCCATCAATAACATTTCTAACAGGCATAGAAAACGACCTAAAAGCCATATGATCCCTTCCAAGCAGGGGTTTATTTTCCTGTCTCAAGTACATTTCCAAATGAATAAAAAACTCGACTTCTTCCTTCTTAGTAAGCGGGACCAATGCAGCAAGTGCTCCCATAGTAGTAGCATAAAGTAAAATCTCCGGTCCTCCTTCTCCAAGACAGCATTTCTGCAAAGAAGTTGCAAGATCTCCTAAATAAAAATGGGCGATATGCTCCATTTTATAATAAGCTCCATTCAAAAAGCCAGCTTCCCACTTATACTTAACAGAGCCAATGTCTTTTTCGTCTTCTTCACAAGCTGCAGGAAGTCTCAAAACAAAGAAATTTTCGAATTTGTCTACAGCAGCGACAGTGTTATGATCTAAAACAGCGAAAGTCGAAAGCCATCTAGAAACCACGTCATCAGCAAAGCAGTAAATCTGGTCATCTTCCTTTCTATGAACGAGGACTGAAATACTTTCACTGATATCACTAACGAAGATCCTCTGGTCATCCACTTTGATATTACTGATAAGATTAGGAAAAGTTGCTTTATTTTCAGATTTTTTCAACATTTTTTTCTTCCCCATTTCATAAATTCTTAGAAACTTTCCAACACCCACCAAAAGTTTTCCGTAAAAAGGACAAAGAGCAAGTGGAACATCTTCAACTTGAAACTTGTAAACAACCTCTAAACGGTTCAAGTTGTTTGTTTTAAAAACACTTACCGATGCTCCTGAAATCGTTCTAGGATAAAGAGTCATGTCCTTAGCAGTTCCAACAACTACAAACATTTCCTGCTCATTCATCAAAAAGTTGCAAACACAGACACTAACAGCACATTCATTGTTGCTTAACTCGACAAGGTCCACAGTTTCCAGTCTTTTTGGGTCGACGACGCGAATACAACTAGCCCAGATGCCAGGTCCTGCCTTGGGAGTCCCTATTTTATATTCATCATTTTCATCATCTTCCTGAGGTTCTAAAGCCGTTTTGAACTTTTCACGTTGTTCGACTGGGAAAGAGTTATGTTCAGCTTCCAACACAACAAGTGTCTTATTATGAGGATTTATTTCCATTTTTCGAGGAGTGTATCTCAGAGGCAAGACACTTGAATTAAAAATCTCTCCAAACTTCTCAATCATAAAAATGCGAAGAGTTTTATCAGCGACTCCAATAAAACCCTCTTCACAGTGATCTGAGCTAAAAGCAGCAGCAAGTTCAAGTGGTTCATACGACAAGGGAGTAAAATAATGCCTTCCCAGGTAGTTATAAGCGATCCAGGTGCGTGATGACAAAGCCAGCAGTGCATCTCCTCCAATAACAACGCCAGGGAAGAGTTTAGCCCCTTTGCTTCCAATGTAACGAGACCTGGTGTCCGAGAGTTGCCCAGTGATTGAGTCGATGATCGTTCTAAGGACCATGCCATTCCCCAGGCCGACGTGAAGATAAAGCTGGGTGTCTTGCAAGGTATGTCCCATTTCCAGCAAACACAGAGATTCAGGCTGAAACCCTGGAATCGCCTGAGTACTCAACCGGCCCAGACAACCTTCAGGGTCAAGCGAGAGGATTTTAACGGTATTATCGTAAAGTCCCACTGCTAGAAACCTGCTTCTTACCCTGCCGTCAGGAATATTCGGAACATGGACACAAAGGACTTCCTGTTCCATTTCACGATCTTCTACTTTCTGTAAAGTACCCTTCTGGTCAAGTTCTAAGTAAATCAGCTTGCCACCTACTAAAACTATTGCAACTTGCTTTTCATTCGCTGTTGCTCTGCTTATCTTTCCTGGAGGGTCCCACTTTTCGACACGGTTACTTGCAGCGATTATTCTGATGCTGTTTTGACAGACTTGTAAATAACATTGGTTTGCCAATAGTCCTGCGAATAATGTGCAGGAGTTCGTGTCGAAGCCGCTGTCGTTCACTTCGCTCACCTTTTCACCGACCGAAAGAACGATGCTGTGACTGGCGAAGGAAATTAAGATGTATTTGTCGAAACGACTTGAATTGTTTCCTCGAATGCTCCAGAGACCGTTCGGCTTTGCGGGAAGATTCGCCATTGCGATCTCGGATACGGCTAGACCGTGACGGAGAACTCGAAGAGATGAACGAGTACTTTTACCGCATAAGGTGTAGATCTGCGGAAGACCCTCTTCGCATAGGTCTTGAACTTTCATGTCGGTTATTGATGAAAGACTTTCTATTGTGTAGATTTCTTTTAGGTTTTTTAACACTCTTGGAGCGAAGTAATGGTGATCTTCTGATGATGTTGATTGAGTTTCATCCCCATCTCCAATAAACTGATAAAAAGCATGATTTCCATACTCAGCAGCAGCAAAAAGATACCCAGACTTCAAAATACAAATACTAACACAAGGAAAGATCGTATCAAAATATTGAATCTTAATTTCCCCTGCTTCAATCCTGATCTTATACAAATCCCCCATTTCACTTTGCACAAGAAAGAAAAACAAGTCCTTCTGTTTATGTCCCGCGAAAGCAGTAAGTAACAATCCTCGACTTTGAGCCATATCCGCCCTTCTAGGTATCCTGGCAGCGATTTCTCCAAGTCCAATTTTGAAGTACCTAACAAAATTTTCACAAAGTACAAGAACTCCTCCAGGTCCATCATTACCTCCAGGTACAGTAATAAGAATATTAGCCGAGTTATCAACAGGCTGGGCGATTTTCCTGATAACATGATTCAACCCCAAGTCCATTTCATAGAAAACAAGAAACTTCTTAAAAATTCCAGTATTAACAGCACTATTTGCTTGATCAGTTTCTCCATAGTCAACTTCAAGACAAGCGAATAAAGGGTTTTCATATCCCACGTCCACTCCGCATATATCAAAAATAATAGTCCGGCCTTTGTGAGCTTCTAGAGGCGAACTGATTGTCAGGGTGTTACTGTTGTCACGGTTTAGGATATAAACAAACTTCTGCTTCTCAATAGCCGCCACCATCAAAGCTCGGCCTTTCGGGTCTGCGGCGACGTATTGTCCTGGAACGATTCTTCGACATCCAGTCTTTCCAAAGGTTTCCATGTGAACGACTTCGAGTTTAGAGGTTTGTGAGTTCATCTTCAAGAAGACTATTTTCCCTGAATCTGAACCTACAACTAGCATGTCTTTGTTCGACCCTGGCATGCGGAATGTGCACATGCTCCGGATAATGCCGAAGACTTCATGAGAGTAAACTATTCCTAAGCTGCTTGAACTGTCGTTGCTTCGATAAATTTCTAGAATCTTTCCTCGGGAAATCGCGATTTCTTGTGACTTGCTTGATGAGAAGTTACCGTAAGTGGCTTTGTGGATACCCCCTGACTGCTGAAGTGTTAGGGAATACAAAAACATTATTAGATATGGAAAGATTAAGATTTTGGAATTTGAAGGAATTTTAGTGCTTAACGTTTGTTATAAAGATGAATGTTAAAAGTCCTTTTATTACTCAGTCTACTTTCTCGTCTTTTACATCGACTACGAGAAAGAACTCGTTTATTGAGAAACTTGTGGAAAATCTCTCGATTGTTATTGCTGAGTCAACACTTGACTTGATGAATGTTGGGATTTGTGTTTATGATCCGTTTACTATTGAAGAGATTGGAAATCGAAAGGGTTTTAATGGAAAGTTTAATAGGCCTAGAGCGATTTCTTTGAGGTCGAAAAGCACTCGCAATTTAAAAGTAAGGAAACGGAGAAGGAACTTGAGCTAAATTGTTAATATAATAATAACCTTGGCTTAATAAAATGAATGAGAACCAAAGCAAGAGTCCATGGTCCTACTGCAGTCAATACTCTCCAGAAACAACAGTATTCGACACATACCTGGAAGAAAGAAAGTCACAAAATTCTACTCCCAACACGATAGTCCACAGGTCCCCATCCGACTTAAAATCCGAGATGTTCTTCACAATGAAAAATCTCGAAGAAACCAACCAAGAACTCAAAATAATCCAGCAGTTCCAGAAGTTCGAATTCCGTAAAAACCTTCTGAAAGTAATAAACAAAGACCAGTTGTCAAATAAATCGATAATCAAGCAAGTCATCAGGACAACCTTGACAGGTCCCAAGTCAGAAACGCTGAGAAAGAAGCTTTTAACAGTTGTTGAAAATTCAGACTCTTTCAGGTTTTTCTTGGTTTTTAACGAACTAGGTCAAAATCACCTGCCGATCGCTGTTTACAGGGTCTCTTCCCTTTCCGCTGTGAGATTATTCGGACCTGAGTCTTTACCTGAGAATCTCAGTGAAACTGACATCAGGTTCAGTTTAAAATTTGACTCAAGCACTAATAAATTCAAGGTCATTAAAAGTAAAAGTTTTAATGAAGAACTTGATGCAATAATTTTAAGATGATATTTAAATGCACTCTAAACCTTAAGTTCTTAAAAGTAGAAAAAATTAATAACTTTAAAATCCTTAACAAAAATTCACCCTTCTCATAAACATCTTTTTCTAAAACTCTAAAAATCCTGATCAAAACCCAAAAAATCCAAAAAACCCAAAAATCTTCAAAAAAACCAAAAAAAACCCATCATAATCCACGTCACCATAAAAATGGAAGGAAGAAGGCAAAGATCATTCATCATGGTGAAGCCCGACGGAGTCCAAAGACGTTTAGTCGGAGAAGTGATCCGAAGGTTCGAAGTGAAAGGATTCAAACTAGTCGCCCTGAAGCAGCTACACGCATCAGAGCAGCTTCTAAGAAGCCACTACGCTGAACACGACGGCAAGCCTTTCTTCCCGAAACTTCTGAACTACGTCGGTTCGGGTCCAGTAGTCGCGATGGTCTGGGAAGGTTCAAACGTTGTCGAAGTCGGTCGCAAGTTGGTCGGAGCGACGAAGCCATCTGAATCCGCTCCAGGCACCATCAGAGGAGACTTCGCGATAGACGTGGGCCGAAACATCATTCACGGAAGTGACAGTGCCGAGTCAGCCGCCAGAGAAATCGCTCTTTGGTTCACTGCTGAAGAGGTTTTGGACTGGAACGACCATAGCACTGAGTGGATTTACGAATAATAGTTTAGATTTAAGACATTTTGGAAAGGATTATAGTATGATTAGTTGTATCTTTTGGAATAATGCAAATCGCATTCAACATTGTGTTCAGTGTATTTGGATTTGGAAGGATTTGATTTACTCTGGAGGTGTCAAGGGAGAAATCTGCTTTTGGAATCGTTTGAAACCTGTTGTGTTGGCTTCTTGCTTACCGGAGAAAAAGTGTCTTTTTCTAGGTGGAGCTCAAAGTCCGAATAGCGTTTTGCTTGGGTGTAAAGATATCCTTGTTTCTCTTCATGAAGATTTGAAAATTCGGGTTTGGGATCGGAAAGATGGAAGATGTTTAAATACTGACAAAGTTACAGATTGTGGAAAAGTTATCGGCTTGGAATGCTCTGAATCGAGGATACTTGCTGTGGTTTTTAAAGAAGTGACTTTGATTTATGACGCGTGGACCTTGCAAAAATTGCAAGTTTTGAAAAGTAATGAGTTGATAATAAAGGTTCAGTTTTTTACTGATAAAAAACTCGTTCTTCTCAATGAAAAAAGTCAGGTTATTTTTTGGCATTTCTTTGGAACTGTCATTGACCCCGAGCCTTATTTTATTTTGAATTTGAATAGTTTTTACAGGACTTTTCAAATTAACGCGGAATTCAATCTTCTTATTCTTCTCTCTGAGACCGGTCTAGATATCTTCAAACTAGAAGACTTGAAACTAAACCACCCTAAACCCTGGAAAGTTCAAATTGAAAAACTCTGCAATTTTCAGATATTTTCTAAAAATCTCATCGTCTTGACTGAAGACCGAGGCAGGTCGTATCAACTTGAAGAAATTCTTGAAAATTGCTTAAAAAGCAACTTTGAACTGACCCCAAAGTTCCAAGAAGTTCACCTAGAGCCAGGCAGTTCATTTTTAATTCACAGTAAAGTCTTCTGGCTCATTGAAAACGGGATAAAATTCATCGATGTTCTTGACTACTCTCTTCAAGCAACGACTTTAAATTTTCATATTAAAACCAACGAATTTCCTTTTTTATTCCAAGACGAAATTTTGACTTTTAGCTTTATTTTAGCTGAATCTTGGGAACTACTCGTTGGAACTTCTCAAGGAAGAGTGATGATAACTTCTCTATCCTCTTCAAGTGACCTGAAAACGATTCACGTTTTCGAAGGATCATCTGTGACCAGCATAAAACTTCTAAAAAATTTCATCATTGCAGGGAGTTCATCAGGCGAGATCTTCATTAAAACGCCTTTCGGACTTTCAGGAGTTTGTTTGATTTACAGTCCAGCAAGTGACTTTTTTCCAGTGCGATGTGTTGAAGAAGGTAGTTCTGAAAGTTCTCAGTTCTGGAAAAATAGCTGGAAACATTGGGAAGAAAGTCTTGTCGTGTTAAGTGAAGACAAGTCGATCAGTCTTCTTTCTTTAAACACTCAAAGCGTGGTAAGTCACTTTTTAAGTCACTTCGAGCATATCTCTGAAGTGGTTATCAACGTGAAGTCCGAGTATCTTCTAGTTAAGTCTCAAGAAACAGTCTTCGTCTTCAACATCATCAACCAGAACCTTGAAAGGACCATAAAAGGCATTGCAGGATTCGAGACATTAAGAAAAACAATCACTTTAAACACCCAGTTGGACTTCAACAGCAGTGAAACTCTTCCAAGTGACGAGCATAAAGTAATAGAAACCAACTGGCGCAGTTCATCAAGCAATAAAAACTTAAAACTTTCTCAGTCTCTTTCCTTTCAAAACACAGTCAACCCGGTGCTGGTCTTTCAAGACTGCCCTGAAAAGTCTCAAAAGGTTCAAATTTCCTCGATTCTTACTTGTTGGGACCTGGAATGCACCTCGCACAACAGCCTTTTAGCAACCTTGCCAAATATTCAAAAAACCTTCATCGAGCCCTGCTTCGGCATCAGAGGAGACGGCTGGTTCAGTTTTTCACTGATACCTCGCCTGGAGTATTCAAAATACATCGACACTCTTCGAGCTGCTTTAATGTTTCAGTTAAATAAACTCGCTTGTCCTGAACTGAAACTTGACATTGGAGTCCTTTCTTTCAAGTCTTTATCATCACAGACCTGCTGCCAGTCAATAATTCAAGACCTGGTCTCTACTTTTTCTTTGAAGAAAAAAGAAAAAATTTTAGCTTCTTGCAAACAAATCATTCATCTTCGTACTCCGAGTTCGAAGGTGGTTCAAAAGAGTTTGAATATTTTAGGAAGTCTTAGAAATGCACATATTACTTCGGAATGGAATAGAAATCAAGTGAGTCTTGCGGAGGCTCAGGTTTGTTTGATCCTTCCTTATTACTTTGCAGAGACCCCGCGTGAAGTGGTGTTGATGGTCGCTACTTCTTTATTTGCCATGCTGAGGTCGGGGTCATCACGAGTGCGATCTGTTGGAAAAGTACTGAAACACACTTTATCCACTTGGAAGACACTCGTCATACCTCAGACACGACAAGTGACGAAAGAAATGATTGTCTTTCTGTCAACAGTCACTGAACCTCAGGCTTACTTCAAGGTCCTGGCAACTCTCACCTTAAGCGACATAAAAGGCAGCATCCAGATGATAACTGAAGAAATCGAGAAGTCAGAAAATTCTTTAAGAAAAACTTGGCTTTGCTTTTTGAAGTGGCTTGTTAATCACAAATATTCTCAACTCGCTTATTACAGCCAGGGTGTTGTGGAAATACTTCTCAAGGTGTTAAGTCCTCATAACCCTGTCGCAAGAAAGCTTTGTCTTGAGATCTGTTCTGAGATTTTACATGTCCTTGTCAAGGCACTTCCTATGGTCGACTTTTCTCAGTCAAAGCAGAAAATCGCTGTTGGGACTAGTGAAGGAACTATTGTTATTTATGACTTGAAAACGGCAAACTTCTGGAAATGTCTTGAAGGACACTCGGGACCTTTGTCTGCTGTCATGTTTTCTGCTACTGGAAGCTCGATTGTCTCGTATTCTTCTCATGATTTAAGTGTAAGACTTTGGAAAATTGAGATCAGGTTTTACCAGGAATTCTTTAGTGCTAAAAATATTACACCCAGTGGGATTCTTACTCTTGTTCATGTTAAAAGTGGAGTCAGTCATTATAAAGAGTTTGTTGAAGGGGTTAAATTTTTGCTTAGGGATGGATTGAAACTTGTTAGAGAAGATTTGAAGGAATATGAAATTAATTTTAACTTAGTTTGATAAATAAGAAAGGTGGGTTTGGAAATTTTTTATTTTTGAATGGTTTTAGATGGGGATGAAGATTATTGATTATTTTAGGAGTTTTGTGTGAAGAGAATAACTTGGGAAATACAGGTGCTATATTCATGATAGTGATACAGGATGTTTATTGAGATTTAAGCAAGAAGGATTTATTCAATTCTTAATTTTGATTATTTTTTGAATTGAAAGAGTTTTTAAAGATTAATCTTCCCACAACATCTAAAATTTTCTATTTCTAAAGTAAATTAAACAATCCTCCCAACACTTCTAATAAAAGAACCTAAAACTCTTTCAAAAACCCTAAAAACTTTAAACCAATCCTCAAAACCCAGTAACTCCACCAACCCTCCAAACAAAATTCACAAACCCCAACAATATAATCAAACAAATGGACAAACAAGATGAAACGAACTGGCGTCAAATTCCTTTAGAAGGTCTAGAACCTGCAGAAGTCTCTCCATTCGAGTCAAACAAAGTACATTCTTGCCGATTTTCCTGGTTAACCCTAATTCCAATAAGTTTATTCGAGCAATTCCAAAGAACATCGAACATCTGGTTCTTAATAGTTTCAGTTTTCCAGCTGATCCCTCAAGACCTGAACCCAGCAAGTTCTTTAAGCACAATAGTGCCATTACTAGTCCTAGTCTTCATAACGCTTTTAAAAGACTGCTACAACACCTACTTTTCCTTAAAAAACGACTCATCAATCAACAACACCCTGTACAAATATTGGAACGGCTTTGTTTTCTCTGAAATTCAATCAAAAAACCTCATCACAGGACACCTCGTCAAACTTCAGGAGAATGAAAAAGCCCCGGCAGACTTGATTCTTCTTCTTTCAGGTTCTGAAGAAAGTTCGATTTTTGTTGATAGTTCGCAAACTACTGGAGAAAATAACTTGATAACTAAGAAGATCTTGACGGAAATTCAGATGTTTTGCAATAGCTCTGAAATTGAAGTGATTTTAAAAAAGATTGTTGGGACTTTGAAGTTCGAGCAGCCGAACAGTGATTTTAATAGTTTTAACGGGAAGATGCATATTGAAAGGTACCCGAAGACGATTGAGTTGACCGCTGATAACCTTTTATATCGAGGAAGTTCTTTTTATGGGACTTCCTGGGTAGTTGGCTTGGTGGTTTACACAGGACTGGAGACTAAAACTTATTTAAACCTCCAAAGGCCGAAGAAGAAGTTATCAAGAATGGAAAGAACAGTGAATCGTTGGGTGGTGTACATCCTCGGAGTACTTTTACTATTCGTTATCTTTTCTTCAGTGACATCAATGTTTTTATCCAGTTGGAACTCTCAGAGTTTCATAGAAAACTTCATCGTTTTCACTGTTCTTTACAACAACATAGTGCCAATCAGCTTGATAGTAGTGATCGACATTGTGAAAGTACTTCAAGTCTTCCTCACTAACCATAAACATCGACCTGAAATCACTTTTAACAGCAGCGACATCAATGAAAACATCGGGCAAGTCGAGTACATCCTCGCCGACAAGTCAGGCACAGTTTCTTCAAACAAGCTGAAACTTCACTCAATCATGGTCGACTTCTGCGTGTATGAAAAAGAAACCGCCTTAGACCGGGTCCTGACTGAAATGGACGAAGACCCGCATATAAGCCAAGGCGAAAAATTCAATAATTCAATGATGGGACTTAAACTCGCCTTTTGTAAATCCAGGGAAAATCCGATTTTCAGTCATTTTCTTCAATGTCTTGTTATCTGCAATACTGTCACCCCAGTCAACGGCAAGTTCCTCGGAGTCTCTCCAGATGAAATCGCACTTGTTGAAGCGGCTCAAGAACTAGGAATTCAACTGCTTTCTAGAAATTCCAACAGCTGTAAAGTTGACTGGGAAGGTGAAAATGTTTGCTTTGAGGTCCTAGCCGAACACGGGTTTTCAAAGGAAAATAAAATAAGCAGAGTTTTGATAAAAGACAAAAATTTAAAAGCGTTTTATTATATCAAGGCAAGTTTGGAACTTCTAGAAGACTCGCTTGATATTTCAAATGAAGATAGAGGCCTGCTTATTGACACTTTGAACCATTTGAAGAATAAAGGACTGAGGACTATGGTCTTGGCTTACAGGGAAATAATGAAGGATGAACTTGTTCAATTTGAGATAAAATTAGAAAGCGCCAGAAGTTTTCCAGTCAACTCTGAACTAAGGGTAAATGAATTGTTTCCACTTATAGAAAATGGAATGACTCTTCTTGGAGCCACTGGCATTGAAGACGTGGTTCTTCAAGAAACCCAGGACTCAGTCGAGGTGCTGAAAGAAGCTGGAATAAAAGTCTGGCTTTTAAGTGAAGACGGAGAAACTAACACCCTGCTAACAGCTCATAAATCCCGGATCTTCTCACCAGAATCTAACGTTTTTCGGATAAATAAACTGAAAAATCAACATCACTGTTTAAAAATGCTGAAACGTGCAATGGACCATTTGATTTTCCACTCTGACGACGAAAGTATCTCAAATGTGATTCGATATCTGACCAGGAAATCAACGATACTGAAAACTGATGAAAATTTCAGAGACTACAACAATGCAAGTGCTGAAAACCGCTCAGAACTAAATGTTTCAGAAGAAGGCTTATCACATAACCCGTTATTTTCAAAGATCTCAAATATGGACAGCGAAGTTTCAAAAATGCTTGAAAGGAAATTTTTGCCTGAAAATTTGAATTACACTCTTTCTATTGACAGCCAGTCACTTAGAACTGCTTTGGAAAACTCTGAGTCCAGGAAAGTTCTTGTTTGTCTTTTGGTTTGTGCTGAAGCTGTCGCTTTTCATAGTCTTTTACCCCATGATAAGGCTGCTGTCGCCAGGTTGCTCAAGGAAAATGTTGAGTTTAGACCTGTTACTTTAGCTGTTGGAGATGCGGATGCCGATATTCCTATGATGCAGGCTGTTGATGTCGCTGTTAATGTCAAATGCTCATCTAGTCAAGCAAGGAATTATTGTGATGTTAGTGTTTCGAGGTTTTCTTTGTTGAGAGAACTTGTTCTTGATGTTGGACATTGGAATTATGTTAGACTTGCTAAGGTTATTCTTTTGTTTTTGTATAAGAACTTTTTGATTACTTTTGTTACTTTTGGGTATTTTGTTGTTGCTGATTACTCACCTATTTCTATTATTTCGGACTCGCTGCTTATTGGATTTAATCTTTTTACTACTACCCTTCCTATTATTTGCTTAGGTATTTTCGACTTCACTTATTACTCATCCGATAAAAAACTTCAAAGATATGGAAAAGGTCTTCAAGGTCAGATGTTCGACTACAAAAAACTTTTAGAATTTTCTCTATTATCCATAATTCACGCTCTTCTAATCATCTCATTTTCAATAGGCTTCGGCCAACTAAGAATAGTAAATGAATTAGGAATGACAGAAGATTTCGAGTTATTAGGAACTTTTATCTACATCGAGGTAGTTTTAGTAGTTCTTGCAGAAATAACAATAAGAACTTTGAACTACACCTGTCTATACATAACCTCTCATTTCTTATCCATATCTTTTCTGATCATCCACTTAGTCGTGATATCCTCTCTCTCAACATTCGACGTATACTTAGTAGGCAATGAGTTAAAATCAAGTTCAACAATAATCTACATGACACTGACATTGCCATTAATAATCCCTTGTTCAATCTGGTTAATTTCCGCCTCAATCAAACTTCTCCTTCCACATTCATCAAAATTCAGCCGTTTATCAAAATATTCCAAAAACCTCAACAAAGTCTACAGGTCAACCCACGGATTATCCTTTAAAACAACTCGAGATGTTTACGAATTTTACAAATATTCCTTGGAATTCTGTTCAGAGTACGTGGAAAAGATCTACAAGCAAATATTCATCAATCAAAACATTCGCCTTCTACGTCTGACAATAATAATTCTCTGGTTTCTGCTGATTCTCTGGACAATAATCGAGTTAGTTCTGTATTCAACGTCAGTGGCTTACATAATAATCAGGGTGTTGCTTTGTGCTGGGTTCACGACGATCATGGCCCTATCATCGACGAGTCACTTCATGAAATACTACGAGTCTTACGTGATAGTCGTGATTCTTTTGACTCTTTTCTTGAAGTTCGGAACTGACCTTGCTTTTAAACGAGTCGGGTCGATGTCGACTGCCGTGATCCCGTCAATCACTTACATTCTCTTCAACGTCAACTGGGTGAAAATCTCTGTTCTTAACACCTTGAACCAGGTGTTATTTCTCATTTCAGTCATCTACGCCTTTGACGCCACCACGTCAATGAGTCCAGATTCTGTACTGCTGATGATCGGCTTTATTATTTTTAACTTTTCAATCGCCTTGACTAGTGCGATTGTTGGACACAACTTGGAAAAAAACAATCGTCTTGAATACAAATTAATCAAAACTAAAGAACTTGGAATAGAAAAAACTCAGAGAATCTTAAGTTTTCTTTTACCGTCATTTGTAAAAAAACGGGTAAAAAATGGTGCAAGGTACATCGCTGACGACCAAGGGGTTGTGACGGTTCTTTTCTGTGATATCGTCGACTTCGAAAGCATCGTAGCTGAGTACACCCCACAAGAAATGACAAGTTTTCTTGATAGTGTCTTCCAAAAGTTCGACAGCATCTGCTCTGCTCACGGAGTGACTAAAATCGAAACAGTGGGAAAGACCTACTTGGCCTGTGCAGGGATTCGCGACTCAGAAGACGAGATCGACTCAGACTTGAAATCGATTCCACATCCACAAAGAGTAGTTTCACTTGCTTTGTCAATGATTCATGAAGTTTCCAAGTTCAAGCTGAAAAACAGGAAATTTCTTAAGATTAAAATTGGAATCAACACAGGACCTGTCACTGCTGGAGTCGTCGGACATCATAAGCCGCAGTTCTCGTTGGTTGGGGACACGGTTAATACTGCAAGTAGGATGTGCTCGACTTTAGAGGCTTTTAATAAGATTCAGATTTCTAAAGCCACTTTTGAACTACTTGGAGATTTTAAAGGACTTTACTTTACTTCAAGTGTTATTGAAGCTAAGGGGAAGGGAAAGATGCATACTTATGTTGTTAATGAAGGCAGTAGGTCTACTAATGAAGAGGCTTGGCTTGACTTTTCGCATATTTCATCAATTCCTCATCATGTTTCCAGTGCTTATACCATGGAAAAGGACACTTTAGGACGTAATGAAAGTATGAAAAAAATGAAGAAAAGTATCATGTCATCAATC
Source organism: Stentor roeselii (assembly GCA_006503475.1). Classification (NCBI taxonomy): domain Eukaryota; phylum Ciliophora; class Heterotrichea; order Heterotrichida; family Stentoridae; genus Stentor; species Stentor roeselii. Next base: position 23,164 of record RSEH01000034.1, read on the forward strand.
ACTCAAAAAGATATAAACGACTACGAAAAAACTGGAGGACTGAAAAGAATGAAACTTTTTGATTTCAGTTGCAAGGAAAATCCACAACTTAAGGAATTTCGACGAAATTTAATGACTCAGAACAAGAACATGATGGCTTTAGGTCTAGGCATCGCTTGTGGGAACTACATGATTCTAATGATATTCGTGGTAGTTTACTATTCAAAGTACCACTTAGACCTTTCAATTCTGATAGTTTCTCTTCTCGGAGTTGCCCTAATGTGGCTTACATTCGCTCTTTTCAATAAATTACATCAATCTGGGATCTACCAGGTCTTATTCGTGGTCATTCTAAGTCTCATGACGATTCAAGCCCTTCTCTTCCAGTTCAGCCAAGCCTTCATCGAGGACTTCGACGCGATACAAATAATGTACATCAGCCTGATCCTTGACCACGTCTCAGGAGTCTCGCCCATTCGGCTCTTTTGGTTAAATTTCGCTATTTTCGCCATCTGGGTGACTTTCAGCGTGATTTACTCTTCCGCCTACGGCTACGTGGCCAACGTGGTCATCGTCTTGGGCTTCATGATCATCAACCTTTCCACAGTCTTCAAGCGTGAAAGTCAGTTGCGGTCTTACTTCAACTTGAAAAAACTTGCAGGGGACGAAATAGAAAAAACTGAAAAACTTTTAACTCAGATGATGCCTCCTCATGTTTTGGAAAATATGAAAAAAGGGAAGTCGGTGACTGATCGGTTTAGTAATGTGACTTTACTTTATGCGGATATTGTCGGGTTCACTTATTGGAGCTCGGATAAGAACCCGGAGCAAGTCGTGGGGATGTTGAGTGAACTTTTCACATTGTTTGATAAGCTGTGTGTGGAGCATAAGGTTTATAAGGTCCATACTATTGGCGACTGCTATGTTGTTATGGGACTTATGGATGTTAGGAAGAGAGATTTCGCTCAGGAGTGCTTGAATGTTATTAATATGGGACTTAGCATGATAAAAGTCATTCATGATATCAATGATAAGAAATTCTCACAACTTAATATGAGGATTGGAGTGCATACTGGAGATGTTATTGGAGGAGTCATTGGAACGAATATTGTTAGATATGATATTTATGGACCTGATGTACTTATTGCGAATAAAATGGAAAGTGGAGGAGAACCGGGGAAGATTAATGTCTCGGATGCTACAAAAAATTTGCTTGAATCTGGGTTTTCTGGATGTTTTGGGTATACTTTTAATAAGGTTGTTGAGGCTAAGGCTTTGAAAAAAGGGATCAAGTCGTATTTTTTGAGTCCAAAACACTTTTAGTGTAATTTAATTAAGATTGTTAACATCTCTCATATAGATTAATATAATTAATTTGAATTTTGTGAATATTTTAGTAAAGAGTTATTAATTACTGGATCACCTTCAACCTAAAAAAAACTCTGCAAATTTTTTCCCGAATTTTGATGAAAAACTTACAATTAACGATCTCAGCTCCTGAAATCTGCCGATGTTTCCTCTGATATCCTTTAAACACACCTGTTGAAAAAGACTGATCAAAGCGAAATCTTTGGCAATTACCATGAAACTCTTGTGAAAATCTTCAGATACCTTTCCATCAGCCAGGCCTTGAGGTAAATCATTTTCTGTAAAAAAACTTCCAATGATTTCTTCACTTACAATGAATTTTGATAGTTCTTTTGCCTCAATCGAGTTGATTTGAGAGTAACGACGAAGGTTTTCAGCGTTCATCACGATAAATCTTTTCAAAATTTTTAAGAACATTTCAAGAGTCAGAGAATTATTTAAATGATTTTTGGCTTCTTTAACTTTTTCCTTTAAATTTAAACGAGAAAAGATGGAAGCTAGCAACAAATTCACATTTTCTCTATTTATGCAAATATTTTCATATTTAGTATATTTTAAGATATCCTTGAATCGAATTGAATCTATCAAATCAGGTTCATTAAAAGATCTTTTCGTATTTTCTATTATTTTTAACTGGTTTTCATATGCGATAACTTCATTCACGAGTTTTTCTTTGTAATTAATTCTCTTTTCAACTGTCTCTACCTTTTCTAAAGTTTCTTTCAAAACCTTTCTGGTCTCTTTGAAGTTTTCATGGTCATCAAAAGTGAGACTTAAGTTGAAAAAATAACAATTTAAGTTAGGTCGAATTAAAACAACGCTAATAATTCCTAACTTTTGCTTTTCCTTCATGCTGAGAGAAGAATCACTTTTTCCGTCATATACAAAACCTTCAACGGGTGAAAGTTTGAAGTCGTTTAAAACTTTAAGAACTTCAATCATTGCTTCATTTAAAAAACGGATTTCATTTATTAAAATTTTGTAATTTTCTTTGAGTTTTGAGTTTTTAATAAAGCTTTCGTTGATAATCACTGAATGGAAAAAACAATGATTTAAGTAGATGTTGAAGTTTTTTACTGTCATTGAGTTTTTACATATGTTCAGAGCTTCAAGGTTATAAGAAAGGACTTTGATGCTTTTAGAGATCTTTTTCTGTTCAGGTTCAGTGATTAAATTGGATTTATAGTTTTCTATTGTCAATTTCTTCAAGATAATCATTTCATTCCTGACAAGAATAACTTCATCAACAGGTTTATTCTCAATTTTCCTGAAGTTAACCTGAATCTCCGCTAAACTATTCACGATTTTATTCAAGTCTTTTCTCAAAATATTCAAATTTTTTTCAAAATGTTTACAAACCCAAACAGGTGAATATTTCTTGATTTTTCTTTCCAGTTTCCCTTTAAAACAATTCAAATTTTGCAAGTCTTGATTTAAAATCGGTTCGATTTTCCTTTCAAATTCCAGCATGCCATTTTTTTCTATAGAAATTCTTTCAATGTCTTCATTGTTATGAAGATAGTTGATTTCGAACTTCAAGTATTCAAGGTCCTTGTTAAGCTGAGAAGCAATCACTAAAAAACTATCAAGGTTCTTAATATGCGCGCTACATTCATCAATTAATTTTGGATTCCCAATAAAATCAGTCAAAGTATCATTTGCCAGAATTTTTTTTTCAAATAACTTAATAACTTCTAATTCTTCTTTAATTTTTTTTATTTCAATTTTAAACTTGTCAAGATTTGTTTTATATAAAGTTGAAAAAAGTTCCTTTTTTTTATTGTAATGAAAAACTCTAAGATTAAGATATTCCTTTTCTTTTGATTTTCTTACTTGAAGTTCAGAAATCACTGCTTCATACTCGATTTTTGACTTAAAATCCGCGTCTATCTCGGTAAAGACTTGCACGGAGGAAAGCATCAGCAGGGCTTGGCTTCGAAGAGATTCATTTGAAGCTTCCTCAAAGTTTGAAATTTTTGCAGTTGTTGAGAGAATTTGTTGATCTGCAAAATTTTCTAATGACCCCAGAGATGATCTTGTTGATTTCAGAGAGTCCTTTAAATGAACTAAGAGAGAATCAATATCTGAGAATCCGAAGGAAAGGGCGTATTGGTTATAAATGCATTCGATCAAGTTGAGTAAAGATTTGTTTAGTTCTTTTTGATAATCTCGATTAACTGTGCAGGAAATCTTTCCATTTGATGAGGTGATCAGGAAAATTTCTTTTTTTTTCGAGATTGAAGGACTTTCGGAAGGTGTTTCTTGTTTTAAAGATTCCGATGTAGTTCGAAAAGAATCCATTTATAAGAATAATAAAAAAATCTAGTTAGTTGAAAAAGTATAAAAGTTGCTTCTAGGGAATAAGGTATATCTTTACAGTACTTAATAAAAAACTCTAAATCCAATAAATCCCTCACAAATAACCTTCTTTATCTTATTCCTCCTTTACTTTCTTTCCACTCTTCAATAATCCCGATAAAATCCTTTCCCAACTCTTTCCTATTCCCACAACCCACCTTCCAAAACAAAAAATTAAAAATGACTCATCAAAGACCCCGTGACTCAAACAGTAACCTTAAAGTGATCTGTCGTTTTCGTCCATTAATAGAACTAGAACAGTCCGATCCATGTGACATAAACTCAACATTTTCCTTCCCATCCGCAGAAACTCTAACAGTTATATCAGGAGAAACTTTCACTTACGACAAAGTCTTTCCACCCTCGACCTGCCAACTAGAACTATTTGAAACGATCGGAAAACCAATAATCGAAGACGTTCTCACCGGGTACAACGGCACAGTCCTCGCCTATGGACAGACCGGTTCAGGAAAAAGCTTCAGCATGATGGGCTCTGACATTTTCGATGACTCTTTAAAAGGACTCATCCCCCGAGCTGTCCGTCTTATTTTCGACTCAATCGAAAAAGCCTCAGAAGAAGTTGAATTTACTTTAAAATGCTCGATGCTTGAAATTTATAAAGAAAAACTTAGAGACTTATGTGGGGGAACTTGTGAGTTAAAAATAAAAGAAAGTAAAACGAGAGGGATTTATGTTGAAGGCATCTCTGAGTTTTATGTTGCTAGTGAAGAAGAAATGATCAGTGTCTTGGAAATGGGAGAAAAAAATAGAGCAGTGGCTTCGACTAAGATGAATAAAGTAAGTAGTCGAAGTCATCAGCTTTTTTCTTTAGAAGTTAAGCAAAAACTTGCGAATGACTCGGAAAAAAGAGGGACTTTAAATCTGGTTGATTTGGCAGGGTCTGAAAAAATCAACTCAACAGGGGTGACTGGAAATAAACTTGAAGAAGCAAAGAAAATTAACTTGTCACTTAGTGCACTTGGAAATGTCATTAAAGCGCTTACGAGTAAAGCTGAACATATACCGTATCGTGACTCGAAACTTACAAGATTGCTTCAGGAGTCATTGGGTGGCAACTTTAAGACTAGTCTTTTAGTTTGTTGTTCTCCGCATCCAAGTAACTTGGAAGATACTTTAAATACTTTGAAATTTGCTCAGAGAGCGAAAACTATAAAAAATAAAGTTCATATCAATATTAAAAAATCTGTTGAAGAGTACTTGAAAATCATTGATGATCTTCGCGTCCAGCTACACAAATCTTCCGAGGAAATCGAGTACCTTAAACAAAAACTCATGAATCCTCAGAACTTTTGCAGAAGTCTCAGCTTAAAAGATGTTCCAATTGATAGTCTTCATCTCCGAGAAACTCTTTCATTTGACCTTCCTGAAGAAACATTTCAATCAACTGAGTCAGAAACTGTTCTGAGTTTAAAGTCAGAAATTGAAGCTCTTCAAGAGCAGGTTAAAGAGATGACTGAGTCTCTTGCCAAAGAAACTAACAAAAGACTTTTAGCAGACCAGAAACATTTGGAAGCTCTTGAAAACTTCAACAAACTTCGAATACAGACTATTAATTATGAGTCTAAAAGAGAATATGAAGAAGCGGAAAGATTGACTTTGAAGTACGAAATCGAGGCATTGCGAAACCATATCAAAAATATGAATTTAAAGTACTCTGAAGTCGTTAATAATGTGAAACTAGGGGAAAAAATTGTAAAGTGGGAATTTTTTGAGTTTGATGAAGAAAATTTGAATTTTGAAAGCTTTTCTGAAGATTCGGAGAGTTACTTAGTCCACGAAACCGCTGAAAACCTCGTCGACATCAGCATCGACCCATCAGACCTTCTATCAAAAGACATTTACTCCCAAATGCTATCCTTAAACCTCGAGCGTTCCTCATCAATGAACCACGATCTAGTAATTTTCCAGTTAAAAAAGCAAATAATCAATTCAGGCCTCGTAAACTGCGAGATTTTCAGAAACTACCATGACCTGAAACTACGAGAAAACCTTCTAAATGAAAAGCTGAAACTAAAGACCAAACTCGTGAAATCCCAAAAAGAAACAATTAAACTTTACGAAGAGATTTTAACGAAACTTCATTCTTTTCACATCAAAACCATGAATTTAATCGAAAGTAAAGACCTGGATTCACTTACTTGTAAAGAATCCAAAGGTGGAAAAATCGCGAAGCCTATAAAAATCAACGTCGAGCCACAAGCTCGACGTGAAAATCGACTGAACACCTTCAACCCGACTCAGCAAGTGACAGGACTTCGACCAAGAAGCATAAATATCAACGAAATCTCTTCTCTTCGTCAGAAAAACGTAGAATCCGAATACGAGATCCTTCTTCTTTACAACCAGAAAATGAAAAAAGAGCTAGAAATCTTAAACTCCGAAAAAAACACATTAAAAAAGCTTCATCAAGATTTTCAATCAGAGTTCCTTTCAAATTACTCAAAAGATAAGGAAAGATGGAAGGGGTACTTAGAAGGTTTCAAAAAGATCTGTGAAGGTGAACTACTCAGAAGACAAATGGAAATCAACGTCTTAAACAATCAAATAGCGACATGGATCCACAGATACCTCGGTTCGATCAAGTCCCTATCGTCAATCACAAAATTCCCAACCCACAAGCGTTCAAACACCTTCGACATTTCCGACTCGCCACTTCACACAGATTCCAGACAAGTGAAACTAGTATCACTTCCTTCCAAACGTGGAGATTCAACCCCTCCACAAGCAGAATAACAAAAATCCAGACCTCTTAATTCAAATCCATTATAAGAAACATTTGATTTAAAACATGAACACTTCGAACGATTTAGATCACTTTCATCAGTCCATCGCTTACTCTGAAGGAGACTCTTCTGAAGACCTCGGCGAGACTGAACTTAAACTGAAAGAAGACATGGAAGACTTTCGAGACATGCTCCCTCCACCCATCCCTCTCATGGCAAAGTCCCTTCGGCCTTCTGAGCCTTTTTTTCAAAGCCAAGAAATCCCTTTCGAGGCTCTTCCATCCTTTATCGGCTCTGAAGAAGTTTCAGAATTCGGCCCGGCTGCTGAAAAGTCTTCTTTTCCGGCGAAAAATCCTCCAGATAGCACTTTTCGCTCGATTTTCGCTTCGGGGAAAATGGTTTATCAACGTTCTTCACTCCTCATGGCGGAAGGGTTCAATCTTAACACCTGCAATCTGAGAAAATTGCTGTTGAAGAGAAAAACAAGAGAAAAAAAAGATGAAAGGGTTTATGAAAACCCTTTGTTGGTTGAGGACTTGAAAAGCTTTTACTCGCCAAGTCAGAAAGAACCGACTCTTGTGTTTGAGTCGAGGTTTGAAGGAGGAAATTTGTCGATGGCTTCAAAGGTGAATGACTCGGAATACAACTTGCTACTTCAGACTGATATCAACTCAAGAGGACACACTCAGTGGTTTTTTTTTAGTGTTAGAAATACTCAGTCGACTTTTCCTGTCAAGTTTAATATTTGGAACTTTCCGAAAACTGACTCGCTTTTCAATTATGGGATGAAGGTTTTGATTTATTCTCAGAAAAATGCGAAAAATTTAGGAGTTGGATGGTTTCGAGGAGGGGAGGATATTATGTATTATCCTAATGGAGTTATTAGGGAAAATTCACCGTCTGGGAAGTGCTATTATACTTTGTCTTTTACTTATAAGTTTGACTTTTCGGATGATCAGGTTTTTTTCGCGTATTCTTTGCCCTACAGCTACACCGAAATCCAGGCCTTGCTAGATTCATACGAAAAAGACCCAATACGAAGCCAGTTCATCCACCGTAAGACCCTATGCCGAAGTCTAGGAGGAAACAACTGTGACTACCTAACAATAACAAACAAAGGAACTCTTGAAGAGATCAGAGCAAAAAGAGCAGTAATAATCTCAGCACGAGTTCATCCAGGCGAAACAGTCGGAAGTTGGATGATGTTAGGAGTATTAGACTTTTTAACAAGCACCGACCCCGAAGCCGAGTTGTTGCGAACCAAGTACATGTTTAAAGTAGTCCCAATGCTAAACCCCGACGGAGTAATTAACGGGAACTATCGATGCAGTCTCGTCGGCGCTGATTTAAACAGAAGATGGAAAAGCCCTTCTGCCGCACTGCATCCGATCATCTACCAGTTCAAACGAGTGATAAAAAACACAGCAAGCAACTACGAAATCGACCTTATATGTGACTTACATGGACATTCTCGCAAAAAAAACATCTTCATGTATGGGTGTAATTTTAAACGCTCTCCTCAGATTTGTAAACTTTTTCCTTTTATTTTATCGAAAGTCTCACCGGTTTTTTCTTATTCTTACTCGAGGTTTGGAGTGCAGAAGTCAAAAGAAAGTACTTTAAGAGTTGCTTTGTTTAAAGAATTGAAAATTCCGAATATTTATACTTTGGAAGCTTCGTTTTGTGGAGCGGATATTGGAAAGTTTAGAGGATTACATTTTACTGGAGATATTTTAAAGGATATGGGAAAAGATCTGTGTAGGGCTTTACTTGTTTTAAGTCAAAATTCAGGACTTACTCGAAATCCGACTTTAAAGAAACCGGTTTTTAAGGCGAATGTGAAAAAAACTATCAAGAGGCAGGAAAGTAATCTTGTGTCGTTATCGATCATGAAAGAGTTTAATGTTGATAATATCTTGCAGGAAATGATGGATAAGGAAGAGGTTCTGCATAATGGAGAGGAAAATAACTGCTCGAGTAGTGGCTCGGATTCGGAACCTTCTGAGGATAACTTGAATTTTGAGGATTTGAAAAAACTTTTACCTTCTAATGTTGCTAAAAAGAAGGAAAAGATCTTAAAGAAAAAACCTCTTCCAGGCCGTAACTTTCAGATGATCCGTCCGAAACTACTTCCAAAAAAGAAATGTCCAAAATGTGGAGAAGAAGAAGTTCAAAACCACATCTGTAAATCAGCCGAGCCAGCCCCTCCTCCTCCTAAAAAAAAAATAGTCGGTCTTCGAACTTATTACAACCTAGCAGGAAAGCGTGTACACGATCAAGCAACCCAAACACCTCCAAACCTTTACCCAAAACTCTTCGCTCGAAGACATGGCAGTACAGTCGCGCCTCAGACACCTGACTCAATAGCTGACATGAGTGGAAACGTGTCGAATGATGAAGGCTTTCTAAGCGACACACAAGGGGTAAAACTGCCAAATTTCCGTATTCATCGAAAAGAAGTCATTTCGAATTCTTCAGGCTTTCTTGAAATCCCGAAAAAACTCCAGCCTCTTTCAGGGAGTTTGAAATAATTTGAGATTGAAATAAATTAGATAAAGTATGAAAAACTTGGAAAAACATCAGAAAAATATCGAATTCGCACTAAATGCTTTAGAATCACAGAAAATCTTAAGTTTTTCAGACTTTTCTCTGATTTTTCAAGAGATTCTCAACTTTTCGGGAAAAAGGGAAGACTTTGAAAAGGAGCTCGTGGAAAAAAACATTCGCGTTTTTGGAGAAGGGTTAAAAGTCTTACAGCCTTTGCTAAGTGAAGCTGAAAATCTTGTCAGTGAGTTCAAAAGTAACAAAAGTAAACCGAAAGTCGCGCATTTGATTGATTTGGTTAAATTGGAGCAGAAGGTTGAGGATATTAAAAGAATTGATTTTCAGCTTGAACAGGTTTTTCAAAAGTCTTTTGGTAGCGCGAAGATGGTTGATGATGGATTTGCGGAAGACGCGCAGAAGTTTTTGGAAGAAACTGAAAACTTAAATGAAAGAGTTCTTTGCTTGAATGAAGAAGTTATTTTAAGACTTGATCAATACTTGCAGATGCAAAGTAAAATCACTTATTATTATGGAAAAGCAATTGAAGAACAGAATAACTCACTCAAAATAGCAGAAAATAATTTAGAAAGAGTGAAAAATGAACTTACTTTGAATTTGAATTCTTTGGAAAAATGTGAGAATCAACATTCGAAGTCGTTTTGCTCTCAGTTTTTCTATTTATTCTTTATTTCTTTCATTCTTGGAATTGTTTTTGCTAAGTTTTTCTCTAAGGAAATTAGTATCTTCAAGGTTTACCGTCCTTACTTCTAATAACTCTTCAAACCATTCAAATAGACATTAAAAATTAAAATCCTCATTCCTTGCAAACAAATTGAGAAACTCCGGTTCCAAATTAGTTTGAAAAGGCAGCAACATATTGATTTTCCCTTTATTATGACTGCTGGAGGCCCTTTTTTCCGGTGCATTCTTAAAATACCCATTTCTTTTATCATCCCTTTTCTCCAAATCATTCTGCGCCTTATCCCTTCGCGAGCTAGAAAAGCTAAGATTATTCCTTTCTCCCTTAGTAACAATAACCGGTACCTCCATAAGTCCCTTACTTTTCCCAGAAGCGCTCCACATACGAATATTATTTTTTTCAATATTTCTCTTAGCCTTAGCCGACTTGGGTTTAACCCTATTTCTTCCATCATCCATCATTTTCGCTATTTTTTCATTTTCAGTCAGATTTAAAGGCATGGTATTCGAAAAGCTTTCAGTTTCAAACGACGAGACCGGAGACTCTTGCATGGCTTCAAGATGGTAAAAGTCAGTCGAAATCCTCTTCGGAGGTAGTTCAAGTCCCAAAGCCTTCGGAGGCGTCTTATGTCTTGAAGGTGGTCGAAGTTCTCCTCTTTTGCCTGATTCTTTCAGTGCGTGTTTTTGCGTCACATGGGCGAAGTGGTCGTCGAGGTCGTAGATGTTTGGGTTCTGTCGACAAGGAGGTCTTTCTTCAAGATCGAACTCGTCTTCAAGGTCTCCGACTTTTATTGAAGGTTTCAGCTCTTTTCCTTTAAACTTACGTCTTGGGTTCACTTGCATCGCTATCGCTCGCACTGGACGGACTCGTTGGTTCACTCGTCTTTTTGGAGTCTTTTCTTCAGGGTTTGGAGCCGTACCTGCTCGGAGGATTTCTTCTCTGAGTGGATTTTACAAACTTTTGCCGTAGGGAAACTGGGTCTTCGTTATGCTTGTGTGAGCTGTGAAGCCTTCTGGTCGACTTGCTCTCATATTTATCTTTGTTTAACTGAAATTGGAAATTAGATGGGGTTTTTAGTGATGGGAGAATTTAAGGGGTTTTGGGATTTTAGGTGGGGATGGGGTGGGGATGGGGTGGGGATGATTGTAGTTTGAGAGGTTTTGGATTGGAGAAGGGTAAGTGGTTTTGTGGATTGTTTATTTTTAAGAAGATGGATATTTTAAGATATGTATGATGTTGGTAAATGATCTTTTTGAAATAGATTAGCTTTTTAAAGTTGGTTAAATCACTGGTATTAACAAGGAGTATTACTTAAAGATAGCCCTCTCTTCTCTTGCTTATATCGCAGGTACATCTGCAAGGCCTGCACATCACGTTTCTGTATATTTTGGTAACTCAAAGGCGTTCCTTTATTCAAAGATGTCAGAAGTCCACTTATCACTTCAATACACTTTTCAGGTGCTACACTCACTGAAATTTTCCGAAGAGTTTCCTCACCTCTCAGAATAAACCCTTTAAAGTGAGAGTCGCAAACTTCGAACTCCTGAACTTTTTCAGTGCAAAAGTCGACCCTACAGAGATTTTCTTTGCTGTACCAGAACTTTTTGAACTCGTACTTGGAAAACTCGACTGGTAGGCAAAGAGGGACTACCCTTGAACCTGGACCAAAGGTAGAGACCAGGTCAATCGAACAAACAACTCCAGATTTCTGCAAACTCTCAAAAGCTTGAGCGAAATTCCTAAACTTCTTCTTCAAATTACTTCTAATCATCGAAACAACTTCATTATTTCCAGCCCTTTCATAATTTTCCAGACATCCACTAAACTTTTCCCTTGAAATCATTAAATTCTTATCCGCCAATTCCGAGAAAATCAAGATAAAATCAATTTCCGAAGACAAAAGCTGATAACAAGATTCCAAAAACTCTTCCTGGGTTACTTTTTCATTGCGGTTCAAAAAAAAGTACTCAAGAATCAAGTCAGGAGTCTTCAGCCTGTTTTCAAGTGATGCGAAAAACGAGTTTAAATTAACCGAAGTTGTCTGAAGTGAAGTATCAGTCGATTTATCTAAAATCGACTTCTCTACAATGAAAGGTCTCTTACTTGGTGACATAGTAATCGACTTGCTTTTAACAACAGCAGGAGCGATGACCCTTTTCAAACTTTCTATCAAGATCTGGTTGTTTTTTCCATAACGGTTAAGAAACTCAGCGATTTCCAATTCAGAGCTCGAAATGCTGCATTCCGTTAAAATTTGTTGGAATTCGTCGCAAGTTAAAAAGTTTTGACTCAAGTTCCAAGAATTCAGAGTAGAAACAATAAGCATCGAGTCTTCCCTCATGATTTGAATCAGGTTTTTTCGAGGTTTTTCGGAGTCTTTGTATTTTTTTTTGCAAGGACTTTGCATTAATTATTTACGAAAAAAGTTGAAATAAGAAGATGGTTATTAAGAAGTGGATTTCTTGACTTTCATTGATTTTTTCTTGTTCTCTAAAATACTTTCTAGAATTGTTGAAGGCATTGAGAGAGGATTCGTGCATCTAAAGGAACAAGACTCGATGACTTCTTGGATATATCCTGAAATTAAAGTTTCATCAAGAAAGGTGTTAAGAAGACAACTTCCCAAGAACTTTGCATCAACTTCAACCTGTTGAAAGCCTCCAGGTCCAAACTCATGAAGACGAACTTCTTCATAAAGAGCTTTTAAGACAGTTTTCGCCAGAACTGACAAGATGCTATGTAAGTCGAATTTCAAAGTATCAAGGACTTTAGTCCTTCGCGCGTGAATTCTTTCAAGTTGAAGTTCGACGAGGTTTTTTGCTCTTTTTCTTGATTGCTTCTGGGAAGCTGCGAAGTCTCCATGAAAAAAAGCTTTAAGTTCTTTCCGTGCTGACCATAAAGATGAGACAATCTCGCACATTGCAGGGGAAACATCGATGGGTTCTTCTTGAAATTTCCATTTTAAAGAGCAGTAGATGTTAGTTTGTCTGCTGAGTGATTTGGAGTAGTGCTCGATGTAGAACTTCAGAAGGTCTTCTTGACATAACTTTAAAACTACTAAAAATTCTGGCTTTGCAATGCGGTTTATCACGTCGTTCACTTCAGACCTGTCATATTCCAATTCAAAGAAAGTTTTACTTAGCACGTTGATCACCCTAGCCACATTTTCTTCTAAATAAATAAAAAACTTCAGCAAGCCAATTAAAAAAGCTCCATTTTTTTCAAGTTCTTTCAACTTTTTATTCTCGTATTCAAGTTTTCCACTTGAACCAGTTGAAAAATTTGCGATATTTTTCCTTAAAATCTGGAAAAAGTTCAGTAAATGTGAGACAATCAGTGAAACTATCGTACTTCCAGATGCGATGAAATTTTTACAACTTTTTAACATAGGCTCTAGTTTTACAATTTCACTTAAAAGGAAGTAAAGAAGGTTAAAAGACGCTTTTTCTGCAGGTGTTTCAATTTTTTCTGGAAGTTTTTCACAGGACTGAAGGATTTCTTGATGCAAGTTCAAAATCGTGTCGCTTGAGAAGAGTTGAAGACTTTCAATGATCTGTTCGATTTGAAAGCGTACCAGGAACTCGAGGAACTCGCTGAAGCGATCTGAGATGTTGGGAATGTGAGGCGATAATGACTGAAGGTCCAGGTGGATAAAGTGAAGAGCGACGCAGAAGGAGGCAAGGTCAGACTTCAGCTCTTTTAACTTGTTTTTTGAGTTTTGGATGAAAGTTATAGTGATTTCCTTGCAAAATGACTGGAAGTGACTAGGACTGCTGGAAAAAATCTGTTTGAACTGTTTCAGGCTGAATTCCAGAAGAGGTGTGACATGTTCATGAACTTGAAGAACGTACCAGGCAAAAGAGTGGTCAAGGACTTCAGTGTTTTCTTCCATTTGACGTTTTTTTGTTTCTTCCATCACAGAGTCGAGAGAAACGACTTCAGGTAGTATAAACAAGTTCTCAGATTTATACCCTTCATTACTAAGTCCGTAAAAAGCACTGATCTTCTCTTTAAACAAATTCAAAAAGCTAAGTAAAACTTACTAGCTGCAAAAAACTCCAGGTAATCTTTCACCTTCCTCTCCCAACAAGTGAAGCTCATTGCAGTACTTCGCAAAAGTCTCAGGCGATAAGCTCAAGTCATTAATTTTATCCCAAATGATTTTTTTTATCTTTTCAACACATTCACTTGTCTCCTGGTAAATCGAAGCGTAACTCGTGTCAAACTTATGCTGAGTCAAAAAAGTTATCGAGTCGCTGTAACTCTTTGAGGCAGACTCGAAGTCAATGTGAAGTTTATTCGAGTTCCTTTCTATTGCAGTCTTTAAAACTGAAGGCAAGTCGCAGATGTTCTTGATTTTTTGAAGTTCCTCGTAAACGTTTATTAATTTACAGATTTGCTGCTGCTTTGGAGACACTTTTTCTGAGACTTTTGAACTGATTTGATGGACTTTTTGAAGACTTTCTTCTAGATGCTTCATTTCGGATTCCATGGACTCGACATGAGACTTCATTGAACGGATTGTGTCTGTCGCTGAGATGAACTTGTTGTAGTTCTCGTAAACTAGAGTCTGCATGTTGCCGTCTAAGGATTTTATTTCTGAGGTTAGGTTGTTTTCTAGAAGAAGAAGCTCTTCGAATGTGTGGGTTGTTATCAGGTCCACGAATGCTTTGGAAGGGTCGAAGGATGGACTGTCGATTAGTGACATAGAAAAGTATGGAAATTTTTTAGAGGGTTTTTTAATTTTAGAAGGATAATTTTTAGGGTTGGAAGGTTTTTAAGGTTTATTGAATTGTAACTGAAATTTGTATTTTTTTTGATGAATTTTCAAATGTTTTCAGATAGTGGGTAGTAAAGGGAGGACTATGAAATATTTATTAAAACTTATGAAGATTTTTTTCACTGAAGACTATTTAATTAAATTAATTCAACTGTATAAAAAGAACAAATGAATAATAAATCTTGAATATCTTTAAGAAACCATTGAATCCTTCCAATTCCCTAAACATCAATAAATGTTCAGTCGACTAGCACATCGCATATTAAAAAGCACTTCAAACTACCCACGTTCCTTTTTTTCATCATCAACAAATCCAAACCCATTCCAAACCTTATACCAAATTTTTCTAGAAGGTCACAATCATTTACAAGAATCTCAAAACCTATCTCAAGCACAATCATCCTTTCAAAGAGTTTCATCTCTTTGCACAGAGCTTTACCCAACTCGTCCAATAATCCAATGTTACTGGTTTTCCCAAATATCAATAGTCCTAGCATATCAAGGCCATCTACCCGAGAGTCGAGTTTACTACATGCAATCTTTATCTCTTCTAAAAAACTCAGATCAAAATGCCCAGTCCCAGTACTTAACAGACTCTTTAATCGCTCTCGGAGAAGTTGCTCATCTTCACTCAGACCTCGAACTTTCAGAAGAACTTCTGACGAAAGCTTTGAAATTTTCTGATTCACTTGACCTGACAGTCCATGCAAGTGTTTTGATTAAACTTATGTCGCCATTACTGCAGCTTTTTAAGGTGAAAGAAGCTTTGGAGATTTCCTTTAGAGGGTTAAATCTTCTGAGTGGTAACACAGAGCACCTGCTACTTAAACGTGAACTTTACTTAAAACAAGCAGGGTGTTATTTTTGCCTTGATGAGCTTGAAAATGCTAGAATTAGTGCAACTCTTGCTTTGGGTATCGAGGATTCTGATAAAAATATCACCAGTTTATTTATCTCTGCCTCTTGTCATGAAATCATCGCTGACTCTTACTTGAAAGAAGGACTTTTTGAGAAATCTCTTCAAAGTGCCCTGGCGGGTGGAAGGATTTTAATGGAAAACTTTCCGAAAGAAAAAGTTATTCTTTATTTTAATGGCTTTATTGTTAAGTTTGCAGGACATCCACTTAGTGAAGAATTAATTGAGCAACTTTCTTCAATTTTTGATGAAGTTGATGAAAAAAGCCCTGAATTTTTGAATAGTTTGAAACTTATTTCTGGGTTTTATTATAATAATCAAAGATTTGAAGAATCTTTGAAATATGCTGAAAAAATACTGAAAATTGTTAAGAAAAGTCAGAATATTACTGAAATTTTTGAAGCTTATTGCAATGCTGGGAAAATTTATGTTGGGTTTGATGTGGATACCGCAAAAAATTATGTTGATCTCGCGCAGGGAATTTTTGATGCTTATCCTGATAAAGTGGATCAGAAGTTCTTGTCAATTTTAAAGTTTTATTATTATGCGCAGATTAATGAGTTTGATACTGCTGAAAAATATGCTTTGTTTTGTATTGAAAATACCAGCGAAAGTCAGGAAGATCTAGATGAGTTGATTAAGTACTATGCAGAACTTTCTGGACTTTATTTTACGACGATGAAATCCGAAAAGTCCATAAAACTCGAGTTAAAAATTCTCGAACTTTTAGAAAAATACGAAAAAGTAAAGACAGACCGAGCCATCCCATGTTTAGGAAGACTAGCAGCATCATACTCCAGAGTCGGTAACTACGAGAAAGGTCTCGAGTATGCCTTCACAGCAGTAGAATTCATGAAAAAGTACTTCCCAGACTCAACCCTTCACTACTTATTCATCTACGTGACAATAATGAACATCTACTCAAGCATGGGCGAGTATTCCTTAGCCTTAAACCAAGGTCTCGAGTTACTTCCCCTGATAGAGTCCAACCCTCGTGCAGACGAGATCTACGTTTCATTCCACTTCGAACTCGGAAACATCTACGAAAAGCTTTTAAACAAGGTAAAAGCAAAAGAGCATTACTTAAAAGTAAAAGACCAATTAATCCAACTATCAGGTCAAGAAATGTTGATTCTAGTAGAAGAAAAGTTATCAAAATTAAACGAATAAGTAAATCATCTCCATATATTTATATCCGTTATACTAATGTTAACACAGATCATCTTTTTACTCACATCGACTGCAGCGATTCTCTGCTCAGAGCTGGACATCGGGACAGACATCAGCACGATCGGCAACGTGATAAACGACGGAGTCGTCCAACCAGGCTGGAACTATCACGACGCGGCCTTCAAGTCCTCCCCAGCGCAGTCCGAGATTTACTTTTACGTGAAAGGCTTGAGTCTGTTAGGCCCTGAGTTCGACTTGCAAGACTTCCACCATGAAGACGAGAAAAATGACGATGAACATCGTTGGATCTTCATGAATGTCACTGTCGATGAGAAGATCGATGGACTTTTTAAAGATATTCGAGCTTTTAAAGTGACTCAGCAATGTGTTGACCGTGATGGAGGAACTACTCTTCGCATGAATGTCACTTTCAAGGCTTTTTCTTGTGAACCTGTCACTTTTAACTGGCTTAAAGTCTGTGGAGAGCCGATGGCCACTCGAGATGGACTCAGCATTGGATTGAAAGAAACGAGTTCGGAAATTGTGAGAAATGGAATTGTTACTTCTTTGTTTGATGGGAATATTAAGAGTAGGGTTTATGTTGTGCCTGATGATGTAGAGACTCTCACGATTTATGCGTATTTGACTGAAACTTTCTTGAAGGCTTTTTATAAGGAGCCTTATATTATCACTGACCATGAAATCATGTATCCTACTATTTCTGGAGATTTTTCTAAGTCTGGATGGATTGAAGGTGATATTTTGGATATGACTATTAACTTCAATTGTCTTAGCAAAAAAGGGAAGAAGGAAGAAGTGATTTTAGTTGTTGAACTTCCTTATTTTCATGACTTGGAAATACACTTTTTTAAGATTTGTGGCAAACCGAAAGAGTCGGCAGGAATTTGGGGGTACTTTTATTATCTTTTGATTGTTTCTGCTTTGGGTGCTGGGTTCTTTGTGGTTTATAAACTTTATTCGAGTTCAGGGGAAGGAATTGCTGAGACTGTGAAAAACTTTTGGAATGCGTGTAGGTCGAAGTCTTCTGGACTACTTGGCAAGAAGGAGCAACGATTTGAAATGGACGATGACGGAAAACACGGCCTTAATGTTCACACTATGTATGGAACTGCTTGAATTATTAGAGTTAGGAACTAATTGTATGGGATTTCACAAATGTCTTCAGCCGATTCATACATTCACTCAATATTTCTAAAGGATGACACAGGACAACCCTAAATCCTGAATGGCTAAGAAAAGCCTCAGCAGGTAACAAAATGACTCCTTCTTCTAAAGCCAGCCTTGCCGCGAAACAAACACTATCTTTAATATCAAGTGTATCAAAGTTGATAGTAACCATAGTATAAAGCGATCCCTCAGGAGCCGAAACAGACAGACAAGGAATATCATTCATTTGATTTTCTATCAACTCTGCTCTTGCCTTTACTTTACTCATCATTTCCAGGAAATAGTTCGTTGGTTTGTTAGCAAATATTTTAGGAATCGCTTGCATGATGAAGGGAGGTGGATGCAACAACATGTTTTTGATTTTTCTGATGTTTGCTCGAAGACAGTCACATTTGCGCTGCTTGTCGTAAATTAAGGTCCAACCGCAGCGCCAGCCAGGGACAAGAAACATCTTGCTGAGGGCTCCAACAGTGAAAACTGGGACTGAGTCAGTTAATGAGCCTAGAGGAAAATGAGGCTTTGTGAAGGTCATTCCGTGGTAGACCTCGTCACTCAGAATTACTATTTTATGTCGCTCGGCCCATTCAAGGACTTCAGTAAGATGTTCTCTTGAATAGACACTTCCACAAGGATTTGAAGGGTTTACAATTACCAGAAGTTTGCTTCTGTCATTCACGACTCGTTCGAGACTCTCTAGATTGACTTCCCATCCTCGTTTAGGATCAAGCTCATAAGTTAAGGCCTGAGCACTCAAATTCATGGCCATGGTCTTGTAAAGTGGAAACCCAGGCGAAGGTATCAAAATATTATCCCCAGGGTTCAAGAATATCTGAAGAATTGTATGAATAGCTCCTGTGCCCCCAATATCAATGATAACATCTTCTGGTGTCAACTGAATGGAATCATAAGAAAACTCTCTAGCCAGACATTCACGAGCTTCAACAAGCCCGATAGAATCCGTGTAGCCATTTCCTTTGTTACTTAGCAAAGACTCACTCGCTGCATTGACCACAAAATCTGCAGCTTTAAAATCTTCATAACTCGAAGGGTCGCCTAGGGCTAGGGAATACACAGGCTTGTGGAAGTTGCTTGGGGGAATTATTTTACTTACGGCTTCTCGCACCGGGTTGACTGTGTTTTCTGAATGGTTCGATGGGTTTAGGCACCAGTCTGACATTTTATTCAATCTGTGTGGTCGATTTGAAATCGATAAAAATGGTTATAGTTGAAAAAGCTTTTTTCAATATAGAGAATATGGGAAGGAATTTTGATTTGTTTTTGAATTTTACTTAATGGTTCAAGATATTTTCGAATGAAATAAAAGTTTTTTGTACTTCGATAAATTTTTCATTTTAAAGCAGATATTTCAACAATTGACTCGATAACGAAAAGCCTTAAATTTTTTCACTTTTCAAGAAAAATTCAAGACTATTTACCTCTCTAAGTCCAAGTAACGAAAAAACTTCAAATCCAATTCTCTTAAAACCCAAATATCCCAACCTAATAATAATCTAAGATGGCAATCCGCTACATATCTGATGTAGGAAGGAAGAACCTTCACAGGTACAAATACCAAGGTAGTGATAATTCATATTCCTATAACTATTTCCTATCACCAATCGCTGAATTCTTCGTCAATTTCGTGCCTTTATGGGTTGCGTAAGTGTTACTTAGTCCGAACCTAGTAAGTCAAAGCTAGATCACGTACTTAGGTCACTTGAGTTCTTTAATGCTCTACATTCTTCCTCTGCAGTACTGCGGGTTGTCCTTGACATGCAAAATTCCAGAGTCAGTGACCCTCGTCTGTTGTTTTTTTTACTTCTTCTGGATGCTGCTGGACAACATCGACGGCAAACAAGCCAGAAGAACTAAAAACTCGACTCCCTTGGGTCTTATCTTCGACCATCAGGTAGACGCTGTGAGTGTGACGATCACGACAACTTGCATAGGAATGATTTCACTTTACGGAAACTCTTTGGAATCTTTAGTCATCTGGGAAATCGGAGCAATTCCGTTTTTTTTGGCGACTTGGGAAGAACTTTATGTGGGTGTTCAGAACTTTCCTGTTATTAATGGACCGAGTGACGGGTGCTTGTTGATCGGGTACCTGCTGCTGGTCTTCGGGATCTGGACTCCAGAGTACTTTTGGACGAATTTTTACCAGGGAGTGCCTTTTATCACTTATATGTACTACGCGTTTTTGATTGGAAGTATTGGCGTCGGGCTTTATAGGTAAGGCTTAGGCAGTGTTTTTGTTGTTGTTTTACAGTCGAAGAAGAAAGTGGAGGCTTTGTTGGCTTTAAGAGCATTTTTCATGTTTAATGTCACTATTGCTGTACTTTACTATTTCTCGGTTGAGGGTGTTGTTGTTACTGCTTCTAGGGAATTAATGCTGGTGCTTGGGTTTTGCTTTGCTAGAGAAATTCTTTATATTCAACTTGCTCATGTCACTGATACTGATTATTATCCTTTGAGGTATTTGAATGGATTTATTCTTTCTGCTCCTTGTTTTGTAGCTTTAGGGAATTATTTCGGAAAAGCTGGGATTCCTGAGTATCCAATCATTGCAGCTTTGGCAACTCTTGCTGGTGTCAGTTACTTGCATATGGCTTATTCAGTCGCTAATGAAATCGCGGATGAGTTAAAAATCAATATTTTCAGGATAAATAAAGTGAAAAGTAACTAAAACTTTAGATAATTTTGCATTATGGTGAATCATGGAAAGGATTAATTTAAAATTACTAAACAATGGGATGCTGTCAATCACGAGAAGATGAAAAACAAACCTTCTCAAAATTCATACATAAAAAATCCCCATCAATTGACTACAATACCGAAACATTTGATTCAGAAGTATCAACCTTAGCATTTAGCAGAAATTCTCAAGACAGGACAAAAGAAGAACTATCTGAAAAGCCCTTACTGGCCTATGCAGAAGCCTGTTTCCGCGGACAGAAATGGGAAATGTTAGCTCCAATGCTAACAAGTTCTTCAATAATCTTAAATCCCCCGATAATCCTCTCCTGGAGTGAAAAGCCAAGAACTTTAAGTTCAGTGGCCTTGATATACTTGGCGGAAGGCGTCAAGAAGTACACAGTCCAAGTGAGTCCTTTTATCGAGGTCTTCTTATCAGTTATTTTGAAGTATTTGAAATCTGGAACAAGTGATCAAAAAGAACTTTCCATTTACTTGCTTCATAATTACGTCGAATTAGCTTCTGAGAAATGTTTTGAAAAAATGATAAACTCTGATGTTTTCTTGTTGGTCAGTAAATGGATTTTGTCGCCTAAGAGTGAAGTCAGGAAAATGACTGTCAACCTTTGCCTGAACTTGTATAAAAATAAGATTCAGGCTAAGGAAAAGTTCATTGAGGCTAATGGAGCTTTTTGTCTTGTTCAACTTATTGCTTGGAATAATAGTCATGATTTTTTAGAAGATTTGATTAATGCTTTGGAAGAGGTTATTATGGATGATTCGAAGTTTTTGATTATGGAGAATCTTGAAAGAACTAGAGAACCGAAAACTTTGGAGATTTTGGAGAAGATTGACTTGAATGAGAAGAGTCTTGAATTGAAAAAAACGGTGGAAAGACTTATAAGGTATTATCGGTCTTTTGTTAATCAATCAGGAAGGATATCTCAGTAATAAATATGTGAATATTTCAAATTTTTAGAAAATGATTTATAGATGATAAAATTATATCATGGTTAAACATTTATACAAACTGAACTTATTTAAAGAAGTTTACCATTTTTCAAAAGGTTAGTTGTGGATATAAATGTCGAGAATCACTTTAAATGGGAGCATGTCAGAAAGGAAATATTTCTGTGGAGACTGTCCAGTAATCTTACGTTTCAGCAACTCAGCAAGCCGATCATTAGGGAGCACTCCTCTATTCTCAATAGGAAAATCCAAAAAAAATTTTCATAATAGTGAAGCCCAATCTTTTCTGTTGACTCCATCAGTCCATCCGAACTTCACCCTGGAGCCATTAAAAGTGATAAACTCGCAGTTAAGACTGATAAAAGAGAACCTTCGTGCAAGTCTTTCAACATATTTCACAAAATTTGTTGAGCTGCCTCAAAAGCCAGGAATTAAAAAAACTTTAGTACTTGATTTAGATGAGACTTTGATTCACTCGTTTGAAAGTCCTTTAGGAAAATGTGAAAATTTTTCATTTAAAGTAAGACCTTACTTGAAAGAACTTCTGGAATATGCTTCAAAGCGATTTGAGGTGGTTTTATTCACAGCAGCTAACAAGAACTATGCAGATAGCATATTAAAACTAATCGATCCATGCAAAGAGCTATTCAACTTGAGACTATACAGAGAAAATTGCATTTTAACCAATGTGGGGTTCGTGAAAGACCTGCGGATATTTAAAAACCGTCAGTTAAAAGACCTGATCATTGTAGACAACAGTTTGATTTCCTTCGCATTTCAGATTTCGAATGGAATTCCGATACTATCCTGGAATGGAGATTCACTTGATTGCGAACTTCTCAAATTGATCGACTTTTTAAAAGTCCTTGAAAAAGCTGATGACGTCCGACCAGTGATCGATAAGTTCTTCGGTCTGAGCCGTTAAAGTATGTTAATATTAAATTAAAAACTCGTCTTATATTTTTCTAAAAGTCTTTCCAGGTCTTCAGGACTTTGCGATTTGGCGACTTGGCACTTGATAGCTAAAGCCTTTTCTTTTTCTATTGTGAAGTTCATAGCTTTTGCCCTGATAGTCTTATTAGCGAGTTCCAAAGACTCTTTGTGTTCCTGATGCTTTTTATCTAGTTGAATGTGTTTTTCAAGAATTTTTTCTTTTTTCTCCAGATCGAGTTTTTTCATATTTTTTATCTTTTGATGGAGATTCGCTTCCAGATTTTTTAGTTTTTCTAGTTTCGTGTCATTTGAGTCTTTTTTCCGTGGTTTTATGCAGACCAGGAACCTTTCAACTTTTTCTTCATTGTCTGAAAGACTTTTGTCAGGTTCTTGAAGTTCAGATTCGAAGACGTTTTTTTTACGGATTTTTTCTGACTTTAAGAGAAACCTGGCTTCTTTTTCATGAATCCTTTCTTTGAGTTGCGATTGAATTTTTTTTCTTCTTGAAACAGCACTGGTGAGTTTAGTGTTAAACATAATAACTTTATGGTCATATTCATTACCTTCGTCGAGAGTGTTTCTCCTTCGACTGTGTTTTTTTAAAGTCTCTACTTTTTCCACAAGGTTCCTATTGTAATTTTCGCTTGACTTCAACAACTTTCTATTAAACTCCTGAAGTTTCGTTTCAATATCTTTTTCCTCACATGTCAAAGAAAAGACCTTTTTTTCTTTAAACTGATTTTTCATTTTTTTACGACTCAAGGGTGTCCTGTTGATTTTCTCTAAAATAATATCTTCCTGAATTTTTCTCTGAATAAAGAGTTTTTTCAGTTTTTCCTGATGTTTATTGAAAATTTCTTCTTTTTTCTTTTTAAGTCCCTCTTGATTTTCATGTATCCTTGTCTCAATTTTCTTATCCCGGTCGTATTTTTTTACCAGTTCTTTTTCAAGTTTTCTGGCAGTTCTTTGATGTTCAAAGAACTTCAAGATCTGCAAGTTATGTTTTTCTTTCATGATGTCAACAGTGAACTTATGAGGAGGAGGAAGTGATTGTTGATTAAGTTCATCTTCAATCTTCTGCATGTATTCCTTGATTTGTTTGACGTAGCCGTTAGACTTGAATATGTAGTGGTTGAAGCGAATTTCTTGTATTTCTGGAGAAAGGTCTTCACCTGCGAATGATTCTATTGTCCTGACTGACCTTTACTTCAATTTCAAGTCTTCCTGCTTGATGTTCAAAGCAGTCATCGCGTCCTGCACCTGCGGGTCCGAGATGTCGACAAGGTAGTCCATCATTATGAAAATTTACCTGAAACTAGAAAAACACGGCTAAAAAGCCTTTTTCACGTACATCAATAAATACCCCTGAACTTGTCGAACTGATTCCGGGTCTACTTCTTGGAAGTTGCTATCGTCAAACATAAACCACTTGTTACCTCTCTTGCAGAAAGCTGAGTAGTGTCCACAAGTCGCATTTCCTGAATGGACTGCAATTGACTTTAAATCATATTTCACGCGTTCTGATGTGTTTAGTTCCAGTTCGAATGGAAACTCGCAGTGCATGTTGATCTTTCTGTGAAAAGGAACAGTTACGAACCTCTTAAGTTGAATGACAAGGATATTAGGAAGTATCACAAAAGAATACTGCTTTTCAAGATCTCTCGTTTTTCCACAGGCTTGGCAAAGGTACTGTCCTTGAATGATTTCTTTTTCCAAGTACTTTTCAACGCTTTTATTGAGATTGGTCGTCACTTGCAGGGTCAACAGGGTGAAAGGTTCGAAACTTTCTCGTTTATCATGACAACCAAAGCAAGAAATCCTGCTACTTGCCATTCCTGAGAAGACAGAAACCACCAGCTTTGAATGACTTGCTTGGTACTCTCGCCAAGGGTCGCATTCTTCCACCTGACGTGGACGGTGAAGCTCTTTGTCAAGAGAATCAATCAGTTTACGGAAAAACTCAGGCATGTCGTGTTGTTTACCTGGAGGAAAGTCTTCTTTGAAGTAATCGACAAAGGATTTGTTGTCACAAATACCTGTCTTTGCTTGTTGAATAAATTCTTTCATTATTGACAAAAGAGGCGTCACTCGTTTCATGTTCGAAATGATTTTTGTGAAGTTGGTTAAGGCAAGGATGCATTGTAGAGTCGTGTTTAGAAAGCAGAAATTACCGATGTTTTGAAGGGCTACTATTCCTGAGGTACTTCTTGGAGTGGATTCGAAACTTGAGGGCTTGAACTCGTGGATTAGACGAGGGCGGTAACTTGATGTTCGGGTCTCGATACGTTTTCGTAGGTCTTCGATTGACTTGTTTTGGAAGACTGGAATTTTTATGCTGGAAATTGATTCTTTTTTACTTAGGCTTGGAGATGTAGTCCTGGACGAAACAAGTGAATTATTTTTGAGATAAATATTATCCTTAGAGCATTCAAGTTGATGGTCAGAGCCATAAGCCCCTCTAAGATAAAGCCAAAGTTTTTTCGGCACAGTGACATAATCCTTCTTAAAACTCAAATTGCTTTTCGGTACATTCTTAGAGTCAACAAGTGAATGCAAATAAATCCTAGCAGGTTTAGCGCCTCCCCTAAGATACTTGATCCAAGCTTCAAACCACTTACAAGGCACAACAAAATGAGGGCCAGGTGCATTTTTTGACTGGTTAAACAAAGCGATTTCTTTTTTTCGATGGACTTCAACAATAAGCGAATTCATTATTATTCGATTAAACTAAAGGTTCTTGGGAAGTCTCTGCTGGGCAGCCATAGTGAAGATGCCGTAGATGAAAGCGATGAACAGACTTGAAAGAAACATGTAAAAAAACATTAAATTTCCTTTACCAATGCATTTGCTGGTCCATGGACAGTGATGGTCGTATTCTTGGATGCAAACTTCGCATTCTTTGCAATGTTCAGTCCTGGGTTTCATGTAAACGTCGCAGACTGAGCAGTAAGTTGACGAGTCAAGAGCTGAGATGTCATCATCTTGGCTTTTTACCATCTCGATGCCGGGGTCCACGGTGGCTGCACAGAAGTAAGAAACAAGTAGAAAGGTGAAGAGAATAAAGCCGATAAATGAACTGAAGGAACTTGTTTTTGCTGATACGTAAAAAACTAGGAAGATCCCTAAAAGAAGAAGGGTTGTGAAAAAACATAAGAATAATGGCCCTATGTTTCAAATACAGTGAGGACCTATCACTATTTTTGGGTACCCGTCGATGAACCAAAAACACTTCAGGTTGCCGAAGGTTCTTCGGAGGACTACTTTTGACTCGATTTCCATTTAATGATTAGGACTTTGTTAATAGTTCCACGTATTTCGATGGAAGAGCTCTTTTCTTTAAAAGGTCGATTTTTTCTTCAATATTCAATTTCGACTTGATTTTCGAAGATTTTTTCTCAACTTTGTCCATCAAATTTTCAGTCTTTTCATGATTTTTCCTTGTTTTTTTCACGATTTTCGCCTTTCTAAGTACTCTTCTATCAATATCATTTTCCATTAGTTTCTGATACACCTCTTGTGGATCAATTCTTTTTCTAGGCAGTTCATCATCGCTATCACCTTTCTTCAAATCAGAGACTGTTCTTTTAAGCAGCTTGATCGACATTTATCATTAAAGCCTTGAAAATCGTTCATAGTTAAATGGGCAACTGTTGCAAACCGCGAGTCCAGTACCTGGAAGATCCAGACTACAAGCAGCACGCAGTATTAGGAATAATCGAAAGAGACCGAATGGGTAGTTTCGTGAGTCGAACTCAAGTTTCTTTCGGACTCCTGCCGCCAGTCGACCAGTTCAACTCGATATTCGACTTGGACAAGTCAAAAATCCAGGCCAACGGATGTGTCTTGCCTGGACTCGACCCTCGAGCAGAAGTCGAAAAGGAATGTCAGGACTCTTTCACTTTCCTTTCTTCTGAAGGGCAGTTTCTCGCGATTTTATTTGATGGACACGGCAAAGACGGCAGAAGGGTCTCACTTTTCTGTCGAGACTTCATGAAAAAGTACTTCGAAATCAATTCAGAAGCTTTTGAAGTAGACCCGAAATTAGCTATTGAAGACATGGTCGATCAATGTGATTTCGACTTGGCTTCTAGTGGAATTGAATGTAATTTATCAGGAACGACTGCTGTTGTTATTGTGATTAATTCTCTTGGAATTCACGCTGGTAGTGTTGGAGATTCAAGGGCAGTTCTGGCGTCGGTTCCTAAAGACAATTCTTTAAGTTTCCCAGAATACCGTGCAAGTCAGTTTAAAAGACTTGTCCAGCCCAGCCGGAACTTAAACGCGTTGCCTTTAACAGTTGACCAAAAGCCCAACCACGAAGAAGAGCTCAGAAGAATCAAGGCTGCCGGAGGGGTAGTCGAAAAGTTAGCAGATGAAATGGGCAGGCCGGTCGGGCCTTATCGTGTATGGAAGAAGAAAGGAAACCTTCCTGGCTTGGCCATGTCTCGAAGTATTGGAGATCGACTCGCACATGACATCGGCGTGATTTCGACTCCGATTTTTCATTCTTTTTCGTTTTACCCGGGATTTGATCAGTTTATAGTTCTGGCTTCTGATGGGATTTGGGATGTTATGGATAATTTCGAAGTTATTAACTTTGTTGAAAAATTTAGAAAAAATTGTCAGGGAGAGTCTGGGTGTTACCCTGCAAGGCTTTCGAATTCTACTATTTCTAGACTTTTATGTGAAGAGGCTAGGTTTAGGTGGTTTGGAGTCATTGAAGAAGAAGATGTGATGATTGATGATATCTCTTGTATTGTGATTGAATTTTCAGCACTGGAAGCAAAGATGCTGGATGTTAAAGCAGAAGAGAGAAAAGTTAATAAGTTCAAAAGCATCGCGATTGACTCTTCAGAAACTAGTGCTGAGTCGAGTAAAGCAGTAAGAAAAGACCCGACAAGAGGTTCCGTAGCAAATGACTCAGAAATATCAGCAGCTTTAAAAGAACTGAACAATTGACACAAGTAACTTAATAATTATTTCTTCTTCCCTTTCTTCGGTGATTTTTTCCCTCCTTTACCTTTGCCCTTTTTCCCTTTTTTTCCCTTTTTGCTCATAAGTCTAGTATAAGTTTCAATTCTTCTAGTTTCAATATCCTCTCTAATCATAAGACTTCTTTCAAAGATCCTTTTATACATCTCTTGCAAGTCCCAACTACGAATAGAGTGATCATAACTTCCAGAGTAAAGCATTCCATCCGCGAATTCAATGCAAGTGACTCCATCATCATGACCAGCAAAGTCCTCGAGGCACCTTCCCGTATTTTTATCCCAGACTTTGATAGTCCTATCATCAGAGTAGCTATAAAGGTACTCTCCATACGCCTTCAGTCCTAACACCCAGCTTTTGTGTCCTTTGAACTCTTTTCCAGTAGAGTTCTCCAAGTCCCAAGCCCGAATAACCATTTCACAGCCTCCGACATAAATGATGTTCCCTTCGGCTTCCATGCACTTAATCGGCTGCTCTGAAGCAATTAGCGTGTCTTTAATGGTATTTTCACGAAGGTCGACGATGCGCAGCATCCTGTCCCAAGACCCTGCGATTATCTCGAACTCACGAACGACTAAGTCAGAGATTGGGTCAGCGAACTGATAAATGACGTCGCATTCTCGTGTTTGGGTGTTCCAGATACGGATTGTACTGTCTTGAGAGGCGGAGACTAGTCTTTTGCTGTGTTTTAAAGATGTGACTGATGATGAGTGCCCTTTGAACACCCCGATGGCGCTTGGGTCTTCGAGTGAGTAAGAAACGACTTCTCCGTCGGTGTACCCTGCGAAGACAGTAGAACCTAGGAACTTGTAAGTCGTTATGTCTTGTTTCCCTCCAGGTCTCTCCAACTGTCGCTTGTCTTTCACAGTTCTAGCTTTGAGGTCCCAGGTGCGAATGACGCCATCAGCAGAGCCAGAAACAAGTAAATGTCCATCAGGTCCATCAGGAGCAAAGAGTATTAAAATAGTATCTTTGTGGCCTTTAAGCCTATCTTTGTAAGCTCGAGACTTAATAGTCTTCATTACAGTTATTTATATTAATTTAAAGCGGAACTTCGACGGACTGGGCTTAGGTCCATACTGTTGTCTATTGAAACTCGGGCTAGTCGCGAATGGCTCATTTCAACTGAGCCTTGAGGTGAAGAACTCATTTCAACTGGGATCAAAATCGGGTTTTCTCCTCGAAGGTCTTGCATCATGTCCAGGATGTCTTCAGCTTCTTCGATTTTGTCGTAGTTTTCATAGACTTTTATATGAGCGTCTGCCATCTCAGTGCTCCATTTCGAACGAGACAGCAGCGACTTGAACTGAGACTCGTCTTGTTGTGTGACGTTTCCGAACTTTTTCCAAAGCCAGTCAGTTTGCTGGTAAAAAGGCTTCAGACCTGAAGGCACAAGGGGCTTGTCCATGTCCTTCGTGGCTTCCCAATGAACAAAAGTACTGCAAGTCGCTCCGAACCCGCCATCAACATCAAGTATCTGTCCAGTGATACTTTGAACTGAACTTAACAAAATCACTGCTTTTACAACTTCATCAATTCTTCCAAGTCTCTTTAAAGGATTATGTTTTCTTAGTCGAGTCTTGATAATTTCAAGATGATTTTCAGAGATTTGAGAATTTTTCAAGAATTTGTTAGTAAGAAACCCAGGAGCTACTGCATTTACTCTGACTGGTGCAAGTTCAGCAGCTAAGGACTTGGTGAGCATGTTGAGTCCTGCTTTGCTCATGTGGAAAGAAATCATTCCTTGTTGGGGTCGAGTTATTCCAGAGATGTTGATGATACAACCGCGGGACTTTTTCAAGGCGACTGAACAAAGCTGGCTGATGTGAAAGACTGAACGTAAGTTGATGTCGATCAGGTAGTCGTGGTCTTGTGGGTATGTCGACATCAGGTCGTTTTCGAAGAATACTCCTTGACAGTTGATTAGAAGGTCAAGTCCGCCTAATGCTTCTAAAGCTCCGTTTACCATGTCGAATTGTTCTTCGTCTTGAACTAGGTCGCATTGGATGCAGATTGATTGTGAAGGGAATTGACTTCCGATTAACTCAATTGCTCGCATGTTTCGAGAGACCATCACGACTTTTGCACCGTGGTTTAGGTACCATATTGAACAGGCTTTTCCTATTGAACCACTTGCTCCGATTATCATCACTCGCTTTTTTATGAAGGAACTGTGGTCTAATGAGTTTCTTAAGATGCTTGTTCGCTCGCCTTCCATTATAATCAAGAGTTTTTAAGATTACTTAAACTTGTTCATGTAAATCGAAAGCTTTTTCCGCTTAAGAGGTGGGCCCCCTCCATAAAGACTAAAAAGCCTGCCCCAAACCTCCGAATTCAAAACCCGATAATCCAGCATCGGCAGAAGTCCCGCCCTAAGCTTAGTACATTCTTCATTTTCGAAAAAAGAATGATTCGAGATCTCATCAGGAGGGAGTTGCCCTGGGCTAGTGGCCAATGAACGATCAAATAAATAAGCTTTCCACTTATCAAGCCAATTAGAAGAAATCATAAAATAAGTGCCATCCGCATCAATTTGATTAAGTTTTTTGAATAAAGCAAGTTCTTCAGTTCTTCTTCTGTTCAGTTCATTGGCTTCTTCATCAGTGATCAGAGGTAAAGAGTTGTGAAGTCCTGGATACGACGAAATCGGCCTGAATATTTCACATTTTTCACAGAAAATCAAACCTTTTTGCCAGGAAGTCTGACAGTTGGGGCAAATCCACTTCTCAGTTTTTTTACTTATACCGATTTTTATACAAGTTTTCAGGATTTCCTGAAGATTTTGAGAAGACTTGTTGGAAGACATCTGAAGGATTGAAACTTTAAAGTGTTTTAAGTCGAGATTGGAGAGAAGACCTTCTACGGACTCAAGGTTCCTGCAGAGGTCCGAGTCTTTTAAGTTTTTCAGGTAATTAAG
This sequence comes from Stentor roeselii, assembly GCA_006503475.1. Taxonomy (NCBI): domain Eukaryota; phylum Ciliophora; class Heterotrichea; order Heterotrichida; family Stentoridae; genus Stentor; species Stentor roeselii. The sequence continues at coordinate 53,413 of RSEH01000034.1, forward strand.
TTGGTTTTTTACTGACTCGATTTGGGTTTTGTAAAGATCGACTTCTTCTTTCAGTCCTTTTTGCTTTTCTCTCAATTCTCTTCCAAGTTTTTTCAATGTTTTAGAATTTTCTTCTAGTTTCTCATCACAGATATTCACAAGCTTCTGAAAAAAAGTATTCACTATGTTTTCTCCTCTACTAACTTCTTGATGCTCGTTGACTTTAACAGAGTTTGCTAGATTTTCTCGACTTTCCTTGTTTTTCGCGAGATTTTCCAGGATTTTCTCAATGATTCTATCAAGGTATTGAGAAATTTGTGGAATAGGTTTGATTTCCAAGCCCATTTCCTGCACTTCAACAATACATTCATCACAAAGTTCACTAGCAGGTTTTTCAGTAAATGAGTGAATAGGTAAATTATGTTCTTCACAATAATTCAAATCAAATTCTTCACTTTTTTTCGATTTGATATCATGACTGAGGATAGAAAGCAATGAAAAGTTTTTACTTAAGCTCTGAAGGCATTTTTTTCTGTAATCTTCATCAGTTTCATTGTAAAATCGGTCGATTTTAAACTTATGAGTCGCTCGGCACACAGAGCATCTGATTTTATTCAAAGCGAAAAGACCAGCGAGACATTTTTCACAAAAGGTGTGTCCACAGGAAAGAATTCTTGGAACACACGACTCTGACGACCAAGAGTTGTGACATTCAGGGCAGTCCATAATGAAAACTTTAATAAACCAGTTAATATCTTGATCAATTTCTTTCCAATACCAAAAATTCAGCTTCTTGTAGGACGTCCTTCCGCTCTTTAATTAAATAAAGTGCTTGGTACCAGGGCGAGAGCTGTTCTTTGAAACTTTGAAAGCTTTCAAGGAATCTCTGTGCAAGAGCTTTGTCTTTCCAGTACCTGACACTGTCTTCATTGAGTAGGTTGAAGTTATAAAGTAACTCAGGCGGGTATTCACATTGAACGACGTCGACTTTAGAGTTTTCCAGTTCATTCAGGCAGTTTCCATATCTCTGTTGAAAGAAGGGGAAAAAAAAGTCAGGCAGTGAATTTTTCACGTATTCAAAAGCGTACTTCAAGTGAAATACGACCTGTTTGTAAAGCACGTCATTAGGCAAAAAGTGGAATTTCAAGTACTTCGTGACCAGCTGGACTATCGGCAACGAGTCAATCACTTGATAGGCTTTGATGCTCGAGTAGGAAAAAGAGCACATTCGCAGTAATAAGACCTGAAGGGCTTCTTCGGCAAGGTCGAACTGATTTTCTTTCATGATAACGCAATGCAAGGTCACTAAAGCGTCTTCCCATTGTTTATTCGTGATTTTTCCGAAGGTCCAGATTAAAGACTTCACATATCGAATCTTACTTAAAAGTTCAGAACCTAACGAGTACTCCAGTTTTGACACGTTTTGAGGAAGTCCTGCCTTTTCCAGAAGATCTTTCCGCAGTGGCTGGTTGATACTCATGTAGTCCTGTTGAAGGACTTCCCAACAGCAGTAGTTTAAAAGGTGTAGTTTGGCAATTACTGCACTTTCATGCTGAGTCAGAGCGAAAAGACTGGAGCAGGATACTTCGAAACTGAGTCGTTGTTCATGAGTGAGTTTTTGATAAGTTGAGTAGTTTCTGGAGAGCTCTTCTAGTTCTGATGAAAAAGTCTTGCTTAGGACCTCAGCTGGTGAAAAATCATTGACTTTGACGAGAGGTACTTCGAAGATAGACTTGCAGGAACGGTCTAAGGTCAGTCTGAGGTTGTTGTTGCTGATGTCTCGAACTGCGGGGTACTGAATCATCATCATTTTCTTCAACATGTTATTGCAGGTCACTGCTCGGTCTACAAAATTCTTATCTTTCAGCTGTTTTCTCACTATTTCTATATCTTTCGAGTAGTTTTCATAGTGTTTTACATGCATTTCTGCCTCACAAAAGCAGGAATTTAAAAATTCTTCTTTATCTTTACATTTCGTGTCGAGTTGCTCGAGACTTTCTTTCCTTTTCACTTCAACCTGCTTTAAAAAGAAGTCGAAAACTGAGTTTATGTCTGTTCGAAGACGTGTTTGACTTGAATTCAGTTCTCGAAGTTCTTTTTTTATTCTTTCACAAGCTCTTAATGAAGTTTCAAGTCCTTCTTCAATGCGGTCTGCGAGTTTTTTTAGTTTTGACTCAATTTCTGTGATTATTAAATGATGGTCTGCGTCGTAGACGTCGTGTCCTGCGTGGTTTCGAATGCATTTGAAACAACAGTTTAAGTTGCAGGTTTTGCATATCAGAGTTATTGGATGTGAATGTGATGAACATGTCTCTCTTGAAGGAATCCCTGATTTGTGAAGGTTTAGAAGTTGTAGGATTGCGTAGTTCACTGTTAGTTGCTTTGTTGCTTTTGGCTCTAGTTTTCGGTCGATTGGACATTTGATGTCTGATGAGTTCGAGTTTATTTTAAGAACGCAATCTTTGCATAATGTGTGACCGCAGCTTAGGATTAGAGGAAGTTTTTCGAATGAGTTGTAGGGCTCTAAGCAGACTATACACTCTATAATGCTTTCCATTTATCGTCTTTTTACTTTCCGATCACTTTCCACTTTCCAGCGAAGTAGCGTTGTTAAAATGTCAGAAGAGTACTGGAAAGAAGGATTCGTGACTCCTTTTGGTAAAGTACTCGGAACTTTCCAAGGTGTTGAAGGCAGGTCAAACGGTAGCGACCGTCACTTTTCAGGTGAGCAGAGCTTCGTAGACGGTATTTATACAGGCTTCAAGTATCAGTGCGTCGAGTACGCCAGACGCTGGCTCTTGAGCAAAGGCCTTGAGTTCCACAGCGTGCCACTGGCCGCGCATATCTGGAATATAAAGTTCTTGGAGAGGGTCACAGACGGAAAAGCGACGAGCATGAAAAGAGTTCCGAATGGTTCTCCAACCCCTCCTATTCCTGAAGCCATCATCATTTGGAAGGTCGCCGATGATATGCCCTTCGGGCATATCGCTGTTATCACTGATGTTAATGTTCAACAAGGCTGGGTTAGAATCGCTGAACAAAATGTGGATAATGATGTATGGCCCGGAGATTATGCCAGAGAACTTAAACTTGAAGTTGAGGATGGAAAGTACTGGATTAGGGATGATGATGAAGTTTTTGGATGGCTTGTTGTTAATTTTGATGTGGATGGTCAGGATCCTGCGGAATTGGTCAATATTGAACAACCGGTTTGTAGACATGTTTTAGAGGGATATAAAGAAAGTCACCCTAATAATGATATTGAAGAAAAATTTGAAGAGGTTTGGGGATCTGCGTATCGGGCTGTACCTCAGACTAGCTTTTATACTATTGAAGCTCATTTGGCGTATAAAATCAAATATGCTTCTATGGAATCTGGGTTTATGTGTATGAGATCTACTAATCATGTTATTCAACATCCAGAATTGTGGGAAAGATTTGGATTACCTGATTGGATATGGCCTTATATTCAGAAGTCTTTTGATAGTTTCTGGAACGGCAACGGAAAAGCAATAACTGGAAGAGTTGAGTTCGCATTTAATGGCCGACACTTAAAGATAATGAAACTCCTTCCAGATTCACTCGAAGGTTTTCCAGAATCCTGCTACTTCCAAGACATAATCGGTGCGAAATACGGATTAGAAATGGGAAAATCACCTCAAAAAGACTTATACGACCAGTTAATTCTTCACTTAAAAGACAGCTTGAAAGAATTCGTCCATATCCTAACAAGAAATGAGAAAAACGATGGATACCTTCAATTTTTCTTGCAAAAGGCCTTAAACGATGCAGGAATCGAAAACAAAATCATAACTTTGACTGACTTTTCCCGAAACTCCGAAGGAAAGTTCATCGATAATCAAGGACAAGAAATCCAAACGATTTGGAAGACCTTTACCTGGAACTCTGTTCTCGAAACCACAGCTCCTCCGAATTCATCTTCAGAGTTGCAAGTAATCGACTTACTTTTAGACGAAAACGTGAAAACATTAGAACCTGTTTGGAAAGTACTTTCTTCAAGTCCTGCAATATTTCCAGTGATTTATCAACTTTTCACTAATCACATTTATTTGAAGGCTGCGGACTGGGAAATATCTGACAAGTTGCAAGGGAAAGAAGTAGAAAAAGTGACATATTTAGCTAACGGTAAAGAAATGCACTTTTATCAAGAAAAGTTTGAAAGACAGATGCTTGATGGCCATAGTCCTTTAATCGAATCATGGTTTTTAGGAAGGCGCTTAACTGGATTCGGCTTCTGTGAAGAAGGACTTGAACGTCTTCCTGTCTACTGCACAAGAATAATAAACGACGACTAGTTTAATCTATCCAAATAAAAATGTCCCACTACGAAAAAATCACTTTTCTCGGCTCAGGGACATACGGAGAGGTCTGGCAGTACCTCGACACCCAGAAGTCAGTGCAAGTAGCAGTAAAAACAATAAAAGTCATAAACCAAGGCGAAGGCATCAACTTTACAGCCCTTCGCGAAATCATGTTACTTCAAGAACTCAAACATCCAAACATCATCTCTCTTCAAGACGTGTACCTAAAAAACTCTAACATTCACCTTGTCTTAGAACTTGCGGAATTCGACTTGAGTAAAAAAATCTCTTCACTTCCTGACAATGAAGCGATAACAAAAGGTCTCATGAGGCAGATATTAGCAGGTCTTGCTTATATGCATGATAATTCTATTTTACATCGAGATTTGAAACCTGGAAATTTGTTGCTTACCAGGAGGGGCGAGGTAAAAATCACTGATTTCGGCACTGCGAAGATTATTTGTGATAGAAATGCACCAAGGAGCTCTGGTGTCTGCTCACTTTGGTATCAGTCTCCTGAACTGCTTTATGGGGCTAAGTTTTATGGGAAGTCTATGGACATCTGGTCTGTTGGATGCATTTTCGCTGAACTTCTGAGTAAAAGACCGTTTTTTAATGGAAATACTGCAATTGACCAGCTTAATAAAATTTTTACTACTTTGGGAACACCTGATGAGGAGGATTGGCCTGGGATTAACTATCTTCCTAATTACATGCCTTTTGAACCATCTCCGAAAATTTCGTTTACTAAGGCTTTTCCACAAGCTTCGAGTGAAGCGAGAGATTTGCTGAAGAGCATGGTTGAGTTTTCCCCTGGTAGACGAATATCAGCTGAAGAAGCTTTAAAACACAAGTTTTTCACAACTGGGTGTCCTCCAGCCTCATGTGAAGAAATCGCCAAAGTGATAAACTAATGGTAATTTGAACTATTCAACTGAATTATGATGATTAAATTAGATTCTTTTCATTTATCTTTAATTTTATTCGTTTCGAGGAGATCTAATACAGGACCTTGTTTTTCTTCCTTCTTGAGCAAGGAAAACTAAATTTTCTTGAGTTTTTAAACATTCAGATCTTTGAAATTTCTTCAAATCATCAGTGAATGCTTTAGACCCTTGGCTGTATTCTTGATGAAATTCATGGACAAGTCCAGGTAGAAAAGTATTTCTAAGACTTTCCCTTTTAAGCCTGTCCCATGACTTTAAATTGAGCAAGATCATATTAGGCTTCATTTGCTTATGAGCAAGACTTAAGTTTGAGGTTGGTCTTTGAATGTTTTCTTTCTTGGTTGATCGTTTGTTGCTTTCTCGAAATACGTTGACTTGCTGCACCTTTTCACTTAGTTCTTTCGTTAACGGAACTTTTGGGTATCGCGAGCTTCTGAATTTTGAAGCTGAGGTGCTGCGATCTGATATTTCTTCAGCTTGTTTTGAGATCTCGGAGAATAGTGGACGGTTGTAGTGCTTTGCTTGGCTGTAGGCGTTGAATCTGGACTCGATATAATGAGATGATGGAATGTGTTTCACTTCTACTGAGTCAAGGTTTTCTTTAAGAGTCTTGTGCTTAGGTCGAATACGGATTTTCGTTGATATGCAAAGTTCAGTATGAGTACCTTTAAAAATCGGATCTTTCACTAATGTTGGCAGATTCATTCCAGTCATTTCTGTTAAGGTGAATTCGTTACGCATTAATTACAAAATATTAAACTTGCTAAGATTTAATAAAAAGTAGTTAAAGTGCGATGATGGGGTTTAAGTAGACCTGCTTTTTTTTCAGTTTCTCCGATTTGCCATAAAAGCCAGTCAACTTTATAAACTGGTTGATTGATTAACTTCGCAAGTTCATCACATGCAACAACGGTAGCAGCTCGAATCTCAACTTCAAACTCGCTTCCTTTTTCAATAATTACCAGTTCATCAACCATTCGCTGCAACTGTTCAGAATATTTAAGGACTCCCTTGCTATTCAAGACCTGAGGCACTTGATAATCAGGAAACATTGTCAGAAGTTCCATGTCATGAAATTCCCAGCACCCAGCAGCGAAAAGGTCACAAATGAGTATTTGAGCTCTTTTCATCAAGTACACCTTTTCCCCTTCGTAGTCGAAAACGTCTCGAAAGCCTGGAAAATGATTAAAAATCAAATCGAGCAGCTATTTTTTCCTTACTTTCATTGCAGAATTTTCACAGGATTCAAGAAGTTTCGAATAATTACCTGAAAAATGCTCGCAAGTTGCTTGTCCTAACTCGAGTAGTTTGGAAAGACGGGTTTGGAGATCTGGGAAATCGTTTGGGAATATTTGAAACATGTCTGATTCTGAAAAAGTGGAAATTGATGAGGGACTTAAGGATTCTGGATTGGTTTTCATCATTTGTTTGAGGTTTCTTGCAAGGTCTGGGTAGTCATAACTGCTATGAGGCCAAAAGCAGAAGTTAAGTGCATCCAAAGCAAAAATATAATCAACTTTATTATCCCCATTGTAATGAAACTCAAAAGAATCCCAAGGTTCAGGTTCCCTGTGATAAATCTGAGCCAACCCAGTAAGTTTCTCAAAATCAATCTTAACATACCTCGCTTTTGCCATGACATCCAAGCAAGTTTGCCTAACCCTTGACATATTTTCTAATAAATCCAGTCAAACTTCTCGATTTCTAATAAATTTAAATGGATGCTGAAGAACTGAAAAGAGCTCATGAGATCTTCGAAATGCTTGACAAGCAACACTCAGACTGTATTCATGTTCAAGAACTGGGAAAGGCCCTCAGAGGCATGGGACTAGCTCCAAGTGAGACTCACGTTCGAGATTTTACTGAAAAATGCGACAAAGACCCGAACAATTGCTTGACTATTGAGGAATTTAGGAAGATTTATAAGGAATGCAAAACCATCGCTGCTTTTAATAATGATGATGTTGTTCAGCAGATTAGAAGACTTGACCCTAGGAATACTGGAGTCATTACCGCGTCTGAATTGAAAGAACTGCTGATCACTGGAGATGAACCATTGACTCCATATGAAGCTGATTTGATTATCGCTGATTTTTGTAATAGTTCGACTGAAAGTATTAATTTGAACCAGTTCATTGATGCTTTGATTAATATTAAGTATTGAGTGTATTTGATTTAAAAGTTTTCGATATTTGGAATGGTTTTGGATGTAGGTTTTTGTGGTTTAAGAGTGAAGATGATGTTTGAGAGGGATTGATTATATTTTTAGATTTTTATCAGTTTTTGGTTAAGTTAAAGCAATTGTGGTCTTCACTTATGTATACTTGATTATTATTCACTTAAAACAACATAATAATAAATTTAGATGACTATCTTATTAGCTTATCTTTAAATTCGACCTTAGACTGTAATTTTTTTCAAGTGAAACGATTTTTATATAAATTACTTTAAATTCACAATTCTTAATTCAAAATATTTGAAATGAGGATCAATTTCAATCAAAACCCTTAGCTTGAACTCTTATTTATAGGACATGCGTTTTGAAAGTAGATTATTTTTATAAAAGATTGTAAAATGTTTAAATAATCCACAAATGGTAATAAGGGCAAATCCAATTGTTATGCCTGATATCCATATAATTAATTTTTCATACGATTTACCTTAGCAGATTTTGCGAATGGCGAGAGAATCAATTGCTTTATAAGTAAATGCTCTGAAAATTTGGTTTTATTGCAAATGATTTGAAAAATTTTATTATTATTTGAGTTTACTAGGCTCATATTATAAAATTTTAAGTTTTTAAGTTTCCAGATGTAAAATCTCTTAAAAATTTAAGTGATTATACGACTTGAATTTAAGTGACAATCGAATTGACTAGGAAGTAAAAGATTTATCAGAAAAGAACAGTCTAGCCTTCATCACAATCCCGAAAGTTCAAGAACAACTGTAACAATCTATTCTTTCACAAAATTCTTTATTTATTTCCAAGATATCTCTCTTATTCTCATCATCACATCAGTTAAAAATAGTGTAACCACCTACTTCAAACCATTTTCTCCCCACTTCACCAAATCCCCTTCTACCCCGATAAAATTTTGTAATTCATTCAAATCCTCATCTTATTAATCCTTTACTAATTATTTTCAAGCAGTGTTCACCCAGACTTCTTAATACTCTCAACAATCCTTTTACTAGTCTTCAAAATCGACTTGACAGTCACAATCCTGGAGTTGATTTTCGGAAGACTATTACAGGAAGTTCGAATAACCTGCGATCTCCCTGTATTCATAATCTTAACCTCCTGAGAATCATCTAAAATTTTACTTTGTTGAAACATCACCAGCTTTGAAGGAGAGCCTCTGAGTGGCGGAAGGAGTCTTAAAGAAGATTTGCTTCGAGTTGTTTGCTTCGATGAACAGTTTTTTGCATCGATTTCACTGTTTTGCATGATTATTCGAGGTTTTGACTGGACTGAAATTAGGACTGACCTGTGTATTTTGCTTTCAGGGATTTCAATTTTTTCTATTGGATTCAGGATGTTTAATGAATTTAGACCTGATTTTCCGATCTTCTCAATTTTGTCCTTGAACCTGTTGGCGAAATCAGAAGAAGCCATGATTAATAGTAAATCATTTTTGCAATAATTAACGAGGATAGAGCGGAAAATTAGCTAAGAATTGCTAAAGATTCATGATTGGGAAGTCTTTTTGGTTGTGATAGAAATAAGAATTATTTTATTATAAGATGATAAAATATTATTTAGTGTGATTCCAAAACTTATAAGTTTTTCGGTGATCGCTGAAAAATCAGTCCAAATTGGGAGAACCTTTCTCGAGACCTGTTCATATTCGAAGGTGTGTGTGATCGTCTAAGTAAGGATTTCCTCCTTACCTTAAATTGTTTGTGGAAGGTTTCAGGATTTATTACCAGAGGATAATTCGGCGAAATCAGAGATTCCGTTGTTCTTGGAATATTCTTTGAACCAGCAGGACTAAATGACTCAGGCCTGATCACTTTGATGAAAATTTTAAGTTCTTTGCTGTCAGTTGTTTCTTTTGATAACTCCTGACTATTTAATGATTGCTTGATTTTCGATTTATTCAAACTAATTGTATCTCGAAATCTGATAATTTTCGATTCTAGTCTCTTTAAAACTCTATGAAAATATCTATTGGGTTCAATCATAATTATAATCAACCTCTCATTGAATTAAATGGACTCTTCGAGTTTTCAACAAGACAATACTTTAAGAGAAAGAATTAAATAAGCCCTAAAAAAAATGTAAAAAGTTCAGTGAAAAAGCCTTGATTAACTAAAGAATAAAGAAAGAAATGTAAAAATTTCAGTGAAAAGCCTTGATTAACTAAAGAATAAAGAAAGAAATGTAAAAATTTCAGTGAAAAGCCTTGATTAACTAAAGAATAAAGAAAGAAATGTAAAAATTTCAGTGAAAAGCCTTGATTAACTAAAGAATAAAGAAAGAAATGTAAAAATTTCAGTGAAAAGCCTTGATTAACTAAAGAATAAAGAAAGAAATGTAAAAACTTCAGTAAAAAAGCCTTGATTAACTAAAGAATAAAGAAATGTAAAAACTTCAGTAAAAAAGCCTTGATTAACTAAAGAATAAAGAAAGGATAATATTTAAGTTAAAATTATTAAAGTCATTAGTTTCGACTACTCCAAATCAAGAGCTAGTCTTCAAATGACATGGAACTCTTTATTAAAGAAGAGTAAGTATCTGTGAGTCCAATTTTTATCAGCCTGCCCGTGTATATCTCTTGACAATGCACATATCTTTTCAACAATCCAAAGCGACTAGATTCTTTAAACCCAGGAAAGAACTCTTTTTTCAGTATATTTAAAATGACCCCCTTTGCCCTGTTGATCTGAAATTCAAGAGTTTCTTTAGAATCCCGAACATAATTCAAAGGAACAACTTCCGTTTTAAGTAAATCTCGAATCATTTCATTCATATCCATATCTTTAGGTGAATTAAGATACATCTCGCATTTCATATAAAGTTCCAGAAGTTCACTTCCAGTGAGGTTAAACTTTGAGTCTTTTCCTTTGTTTTCAAAGCTACGCAAGTACTTATCAAACTGTTCAAGAGGTACCTTTGACTGTAAGACCGACTCAATACTTTCAATCATTTCCGAAGTAACGACGTGATCATTGCTGTGGATGTAAAAAGAACAAATGACTGGATAAACTGAAGACACTACAAAAAGAAGCAAATTTCGAATAAGTATCGGAATTGCTTGCAAATGTTTCAAGTCAACCAATGGAAAAACCATAAAAGTAGGAGAAATAAACCAAGTGGCCATCACTACTGTCAGTTCAGTTGTCATCGCGTAGTCATCTGAAATGTCTTTTAACTTAAAAGTCACCCACATTAATAGCAGCTGCTCGAAAAAACTGATAAATAAACTTATTGACTCAGAAACTTCTTTATGTCTGATTGACTCAGCCCCTGGCATATACCAGGCAAAAGTGCAGTTGTTTAGAATAATAATGCACATCAGGATAATTGGTAAACTAAAAACAAGTAAGAAAGCGACCATCCATTTCTCTTTAGTCTTGTAAATATAAGTCTCTATGTTACTTTCATTCGTCTCCCACTCCTGATCAATCCTGAAAATGACAGCAATTCGATAAGCCCGCAATAGATAAGGAGTAAACAACAAGTAATGACTAATCAAATTCCAACTTTGACGTACCCTGAAAAACATTTCACAGTCTTTACTCCTATCTTTATTCAAAGATTTTTCAACTTCACAAAGAATCGACAAGAGCATCATGCATTGAGCCCAGTTGCCAATAAGGCTGACAATAAGCATAGCAGGAGTTCTTCTCAAGATATAAGCCGACCCTCTTCTCTTCACAAGTAGTCCAAGGCAAATGATGTAGAAACTTGATAAGACTGTTCCTACTATTATAAACCCTTGCATTATAATAATCATCGATAAGGCAAATGAAGCATAAGAGAATCAACACCGCTATTTATCTTAAAGATCTCAGCAACTCCATCTCTTCCAGGTCTTCAAGTTCTAGCTCGCATGGCTCGCGAAGGGCTCAAAACAGAAGACTTTTATCGGGATCGGTTTATCTTCAGGCTTATCGCTGGGGAATGGATGAAAACTTTTCTACTGATTTTGATAGTTTTTTTAACAGTAGTGTTGAAGTCATTGTTAGTGAAATCGATCGGATTAGTGACTCTGAAGTCACTGAGGAAAAACAGGAATTCAATAAAGTTATGCAGGATATTACTGATAAACGTATTCAATTTGAATACAGTCAAGAGGCTGCGAGAAGGAGGCTTAGAAACTCCTTGTTGTTTTTAGTTAATTTGAATGTTGATTGTTAGGTTGGTTTAGGATTGTTGGGTTGAGGAGTGGATTGGTTCTGGGATTGATGAGATGGTTGATTTGAAAGTTGGGTTTTTAGGAATGGGATAAGTTGAATTAAATCTCACAAATGAAATTCAAATTTTTCATTTTTAACCTTAACCTAAATAAATCTCAAATCAAACTCTAATCCTAAAATCTTAACTAGAAACCTTCATGATCTTCTTCAGCAAAGACTCATCAAACTCTTTCAAAACATCAAAAAACTTTTTTTCCATTTTTTCAATCGACTTGAGCCAATCCCAGTCACTAAGATTTTTTTTATTCTGAACCAGCATCAAAAACGCTAGAAACTCAGAAATTTTCATGATAGCAGGTCCCCAGTTTTCTTCAACAATTCCATTTTTTAACTGCTGAATCGACTGGGAATCATCTAAAAAGCTGCCAACGATTTCTTCATTTACAATTCCGAAAACGAAAGACCCTATAGCAAGTTCATTTTTGCTGAAGAGACTTTCAACATTAGTGACTGAATTTTCCCTTCCACGATTAGAGACTCCTTCAATAAAAGCTTTGAAAAATTGACTGAGAGTGACTTTCGTTCTTAAATGTGGAGGTATTTTCTTTGGAATAAATCCGGATTTCCAGATATTCATTGTTTGAAAAACTGCTCCGAAAGCAGCGAAAAAGTTTTTTTTCTTAATTTGCATTTTTTCAGTTGAAATAAGCTGAAGCCAGTTATTTGCAAGGAAATCAAGACTTATAGGTTCGAATTGTTCCATCAAAGAAGCAGGAGCTTTGACATCCAAGAGTTCAGATTCCAGTTTAGATATTTTTTCAGTAATAGACTTCGTAAAATTAAGCTTATCTTCAATAGACTTAATTTGAGCTAAGTTCTGAATTTGCGCTGATCTCAATCCTTTAAAGTTTTTATGATTCGGAAATTTAAAAAACTGAGATGAATCCATCCTAGAAAATTTAGGAGTCATTAAAGCAGCCCCAACAAAACCATTTTTGGCTTGTCTCGTGACTTTATGAGAATAATCATCTTCTAGCTTATCAAAAAAAATTTCTATTCTCGGAGTTAAAGCCAGTCCTTCAGAAGTGATGATTTTGAAGGTACTAAGCGATGACTTAATTTCATCAAAAGATTTTTGTATCTGTTGAATTTTACTAGAAATTAATTTTAGTTCTTTCGGCATCGATTCTATATATCCTGCTTTTTTGATAGGGTCAAGTTTTAGATCTTTGAAAGAAATCGTTAAACTATTGATGATCGTTAAAGACGCGACCATATCAAAGAGTTTTTTTAGGTTCAAGTGAAGAATTTCGATGTTGTCCTTGATGACTTCCTGGTACTTGTCAGTGATGAACTCTGATTTATAATTAGAAACTGTGACAGGTCTTAAGTTTGGAAGATAGTTTCCAATTAACTCGATCTTCAAGACCCCTGACTCAAAATCACGAGAAGTCTTGAGTTGAAGTCTATCAAAGTAATCATAAAGATTTGATGTTTCATCATTAATCAAACAAATATTTTTTTGAAAATGTTTCAATAACCAGGTATTCGAGTATTCTTTCACCTGCTGGGAATACAAAAGTTTTAAAGTCAGTAAATTTTCAAGGTCTTTAAAATAAACTTGTTCTAAAACTTTTTGAACTGCCAGGATTTTATGTTGACTGATGAGCTGCTCGTAAAGTTTTGGATGGTTTTCCAAATCTTTTAAACTCCATCGAAAGTAAACGTTTTTTCTTTGAATTCCGTTCAAAGTGTATTCAATGTTTTTTAATTGATACAAATGATTCGCAAGATTATTTAGTAAAAACGGCTTCTCCATCTGATGCTCTACAGTTTTTATTGAATTTAGCTCAGTTTCGATATCTTTCAACAATTGGAAGAAATCGTTTATTTTCCGAATTTCTTCCAGCATCTCTCCCATGTTTTCAAAGGCTTCTGAGTAGAGCCTTGCTGATTTGGCTTCGAGAAGGACTTGAAATTTTTTAAGATATTCGATGGTTTTTAAGGTTTCTGCTGCTTTTTCCTCGAATTTCAGACGATTTTCGATGTTTTCTTTGATGTCTCCTACTTCGGTTATTGAATCGATTTTTACAAGGCCGAATGATTTCGGGTCTAGGTGAATCATTTGGCTGTAGATGGCTTCGAATTGTTCTAGGTCTGAATTGACTCGAATTATTTCACTTGTGACTTCGGATTGCTTCATTTGAAGAAAATTTTTTGAATCATCTAGATTTTGCTCGACTTTTTTTATTATGTCGCTCAGGAGATGTAGAGCTTGGGAAAGACAGTAGGAATTGTAAAAGTAATCAGCTTGAAGGATTATCAGTTTTGAGAGGGTTAATTTACTTTGCTCACTGACTTCGATTGAATTTTTACCTTTGGAAGATTTGACTGGGTAAAAGATTTTGCAGAGACTTTTGGGAGTTTGAGGTTCTTGTATTAATCCTAAATTTGGATAAAGGTCTGACATATTTATAGATTTTTTAGAATTTGATGAAAGATATAAGTTAAAATGAGTTAATCTATATTGAAGACAAACATCAATTTTTCTATTATAAAACAAATTCCAGAATTATAACTCTAATTTATTCTAAATTTTGAAAGGAATTCATATAGCTTCGGCTCAAGCTCTTGTAGAATCTTTAAGAGATTACTTCTATATTCCTCTAGCATTCTCGAGGGCTCTTTCTGACTTCTATTATAATAGAACATGATATTTCCTATTTCGACACATAATTGATTTAAAGTTTGGTAACAGTTTTCAGCAACCTTTCTTTCGATAATTTTTTGAGGTTGTTGAAAATCATCTAAATAGCTCCCAAAAATTTTTTCTGAGACTAAAAATTTTGAGAATTTTTCAAGATCAATTGGAACCATCTGTGTAATCCACTCTTTAAGAACTTTACTACTTTGCACTTTATCTATATTCGTGTTAAATGCTATTTCAAAAAATCCTTGAAGTAGTTCTTTCAAAGTTAATGAGTTTTTTTCATGCACCTTTTTGCTTTTCTTCAATAATTTTTTTTTAGTTAATGACATCTTTTTAGTCAAAGAGCCAAGTATAAATATAAAAGTTTCTTTATCAATACTTACCCTATTAATGGAAAAGTATTGAAAAAGTTTTAAATTTTCGAACTTGCTTTTTGTTTCATTTTTTAGATTGTCAAGTATTATCATAAGAACTTCATTAGATTTATCATAAAGCTGCAATTCCAGTTTTTCAATATCTTTTTTTATGTTTTCTTTTATTTCATTTCTGTTTTCAAGAGATTTTATTTGATTAATACTTTTATTCAAAGTTTCTCTAGTATTTTTGAATTTTTCATGATTGAGGAAGAATAACTGGTTTGTAAAATTATAAAATCTGGAATCTGGCTTGAGCAAGACTGACTCAAGAATGCCGTGAGTTGCTTCTGATTGCTGAACTAACCACCCATATTGCCTATATTCAAACCCTTCGATACTCGCGACTTTTTTGTATCTGGCTGGTACAGTTATTCCATCAACAACGTGGATCTCCATATTTCTAAAGATTTTATAGACCTCGATTATTGAATCATTTAGATATTGAATTTTGTCCAATATTATTTTATACTTTTCATCTAAATCTATGTCAATTGAAAATATTATTGGAAGGAATGCAACGATTTTTGAATTCACACTCAAATGATAGACATTTAATGATTCTAACGATTGATTTAGTAATTCCAAGTTTAATCTTGAAATTTTTATGAATGAGTATATCATATTCTGCGTTTCATCTTTCATATAGGACTTTTTATAATTATCAATAGTTAATTCTTTTAAATGAACGATATTAAAATTGTTCAGTGTGAATTTACTGACAGTAACCTTTTGAAAATTCTTTATAATCAAATTCAAATCAGACAGCAAAATATTCAAATTTTTTTCATACTGTTTCATAAGCCACTCTGGAGAATAAAGCTGAATTTCATATTCCAAGGATCTTTTTTTAGTTATCAAATTTTCAAGATCAGCTAAATACAAAGGTTCAATAAGCTTCTCGATTTCAAGTTGAGAATGTTTATTCATTAACTCTTGGATTATATTGTTATAATTTATTTCTTTTGATAGTACCAACTCATGAGATATTTTCTGAGATTTTAGAATAGCAACTTGATCTATGCATTCTTGTAACTCTTTTATCTGATTTTCTATTTGAAATCCTGAATTTGTTTCATTTATCAAGAAATCAAAAACACTTATTTCCATCATTTTGTTAAGAATTAGTCTTTTTTCTTCAATTTTCAACTTTAATGATAAAAACTGATGGATAATCCCTTCAATTATATTTTTAAACTCATTTTTTACATATTCCTTCTTTTCCAGCATTTGTTTCAACACAGACTCTAAATAAAAACATTGACTCGAGTATTTAGTTTTCCATTCAAGAAGACTAGCCTGTTTTTCGACAGGAATCCGAATTTGATCAGAAACAAAAGTAAAAGTTTCAAATTTATTCTCAGAAATTTCACAAAAACTCTCATTTTCTTCAATATTTTTTTGAAGATTTCTAGCGATAAGAATCTCGTCTTGAACTTGACTGATGACTGACTCTAACTTCAAATTAAACTCAGCAACTTCTTTAAATGGGTATGAAAATGACGAGTTTTCTTCCGAAGTCAAGAAATTCATCAATTCAGACAACGCATAAGAAAAGACATTTCTATTAAAGGAAAACTCAATCATTCTAGTCACACTACTGCTTAAGTCGAACTGGTAGTGCTTATTGATTAAAATTTTCTCTTTTTTATTCTCACCTAAAGCGATAAAAAGCTTTTTACCTGCAGACGAGCCGGTAGAGATAATTTTTCCTTCCATTTTAATGATGTAATCAAAGACGCTTCAGAAAAGCAGTTATTTGATCTTTTGACTGAATCGATGTTGAAGTCGAGATAATAAATCCTGATCAAGAATATTAAAGTTTATGGTCTTTAAGTAGCCATTTATAAACCAGAGAATAAATTATGGTCGAACTTTACCAAATGCAGGGACTTGACCCAGTAACCAAGTACCCAGATTTACATTCCGATGACACGCTTAAAGATATCTGGGAAGAAAACTATCGAGTCTTTTCCTCAGAAATCCAAAAAAACGGCAAGGTCCTCATCCAGGTGAATCAAAAAAACAAAGCGTCTCTCTTGAAATTATGTGAAAATCTCCTCAAGTTTTTCTATAACTCTAAATGTTTCGACCTGGGAGTCAACAAGTATGCTGAGCAAGTTGATATTTTAATGAACAAAATGAATGAATGTCTAAATTTATTTCAGGTCTGGACTTACAACATCCAAGACACGATTCAAAAGATGAAATTGAAAATGTTTGAAAATGAGGAAAAACTTGAAAAACTCTTAAATGAGGAAAAAGAGTTCAATGAACCTGTCTTGATTGAAACATTTACAGATCTTGGAGATTTCGCTAGTTCATTAGCGTTAAAAGCAGGATTTAATAAAAAAAAAGCTGGATTTGAAAAAAATCTTGAATTTGCTAAAGTTTACCTTGAAAAGCTAGAAATATGTAAAGTTCAGCTTCAACGAGACTACGACATTATTCTTCAATCCGCTCTTCAAAAAACGAGTTTTATTCGAAGCCAGATGAACATCGCTCGAGAAATTCAACAAGAGCTTAGTTCAATCAGTTCAATCAAAGACTTCATGTCTTCTCCTTACCTTCAAACAAAAGTCATTAATTTCATTTCAAAAGTTCCTTCCTTGAGTGCACTTATTTTAGAAGTTCAGTTTAAATTATCCGAGTTCCGATTCAACTACCTGTCAAAAACCGATGCAAAAGACGACCTTTACTCAAACTTAATTAACTTATACGAAAATCAGGCAGTTTATGAAACAGTTCTTCCAATTTTTGAAGCTGATAAAGAAGCTCTTAAAGAAAAAGAAGCAATTCTTCGAGAAAAGGTTTTGGAATATTCAAGCACTTGGATTTTAAAACACTTTCAAAAGAATCTCTGTAAAATCATTGAAAATATCAGTCATGTGATAAACTTTTTCGATTCGATTCAGCTGATTAAAAAAAGAGAGTATTGCAAAGGAGTGAGTGAAATAAAACTCTCAGCATTTATTCCGAATATCAAGCCTTTGACCCTAGAAAATTATAAGACTCAGTTTATTTTCACCAATGACCAGAAAATCATTTTAAACAGTATCTTGAAGCTTTTTTCAAATCTTTCTAAAGTTTTTTATAGCTGCCAGTCGTTGAGGATTGATGACCCTTTGCTGATTAAATGGAATCGAAATGTTTTGGAGTCAGTTGATGCCAAGGTTTCAGATTTTGAGTTAAAAAATCACTCAGCTGAGTATTTAAAACTTTTTGAAAAAGTGAAAATGATTGAAAAAACCATTGAAAACTTAAATGAATCTCTGAAACAAGTTCAACTTGTGACAGTTAAAGGCATGACTTCCTCTCCTATTGTAAAATCAGTCCTTGAGAACAGTTTCTTAAACGTTAAAAATGATTATTACTGCTCAAGACAAGGATCACATGGCTTGGTTGACATTTCTCTAGTATCTCCGAAGTTTTTAAGAATGAGAAACGAAAAATCTTTAAAGTTTCCTCGTCATCAAGACTTCAAAGTGCTGAGAAAACAACAGCTGGACTTACTGGAAAACATAAAAAATGTTCAGAAAAAAATCGATGAAAAAGAGGTTATTTTGCAAGAAATCGACATGGAATATACCAGGATTGAATATCGACTTTCTCAGAGATTTGACTTAAATGATATTAATGCAGGACAACTGGAATTGATTTATAGTACTTTGATTTCACAGACTGAATTAAACTCATTAGCTATTTCGAAGGAACACCTTGATTGTTTGATTGGAGGAATCTTTGCTAGACTTTCATTTAGAAAATCGAAAATGCTGAAAAAGGCGAAAAAATCTAATGAGAGAAATATGATTACTTTGGCACAGTTCTATGAAAATCTTGAAAATTGTATCAAAGGACTAGAATGTGCTAAAGGTATGAAATTTCAGCAGTTTTCTCAGGATTTTTTTGGGTTTCAGAGAATTGATTGCAGAATTATGTTGAATTCTATTGTTTCTGAAGAACTTCTTGGAAGTTTTCTTAATGATTTTGATACTCCTCAGAGTATCGTATTTGAAAGAGTCGATGAAAATATTCAAAAGAGTTTATTTGAAGTTTGTAGGAATATTGCAACGGTTTTATTAATGGAGAAAAAAGAGTTTTACTCAAATAAGGAAATTGAAAGGAATGTTAATGAATTTCGAAGGATATTTAATCAGGTTACTCAAGAATTTAAATAGAATTAAAAGTTAGGAGAATTTTTTGTTTAGTTTTGATTTATATTTAGCTATTTATAGTAATAATCTAATCATTTTAAACTCACATATCACTTTGGAATTAACACAATTATCATAATTTATCTTTTTTGTTTCAATTTTTATATTATTATTTGCATGACATAGGAAATATATAAGCCTAGTCTGATAAGAAAAAAAAGCATTTTTTATTAAAACTTCAAAAATATATAAAAAAAAATCTAAATATCCTATATTCAGCTTTGATATTCACCAATTTATTATCATGATTGTATAAATGGAATTTTTTGATTCTACCATCGACTGGAAATCAATAAATCTTCTCAACCTCGAAATTTTCCAGTCAAATTCCTTTGAATACAAAGAAAAATTCTTCAAATCCTTCATCCCTGATCATCTCGTAAAATCCGATTTCGACAAAGTCCCATGGCAGTTAATCAAAAAATACCTGACTATCTGTCACCTCGGAAGAGAAGTCTTCAAAACAAAAATCTTAAAACTAACCAGTGAGCTGAACTTACTCACCCACAACAAGAGTTTCAACTATGTAAAAAAGACTTTTCTCGAAAACCAATTAAAAAACTGCAAATTTAGCTTAAGTCTTTTAAACAAAGCAATAACAGGCTCGAAATCTCATTTTATCTGTAAAAAACACGAACTTTCAAATCAAATTCCTCAAAAAAGTGAATCTCCTCAAGGTCTTAACAAGAAATTTTGTAGGATAATTCGTCAAAATGGGACATCTTCGCTTCAATCACGAAAAATGTCTGAAAGTCCATCAGAGTCTTTTCAAGTAAAAATTGACCTTGAATTAGAAAATGAGAGAAAAACTTTAAATCAAAGACTTTCAGTTCAAAGCCTTGAATTTTTAGAGATCAAGAAAAAAATTGAAGACTCTCAAAAGTTTTTATTGATTGAGTCAAATTTTCAGTCGGAGATTCCAAAACTTGACTTGAAAGAAAGGAAAAGTGATTTGAATTATGTGAAAAATTATGAAAAAATCATTGAAAATTTGACTTTAGAGATTGAAGTCAAAAATCAAGAACTCAAAAATATCAGACTGAAGACTCGGTCAAAAGAACTGGAAAAATTGATTTCTGATAAAACATTCTCTAAAGATAGACATTTCTTTAGAGTATTTGAGGAAAAAAGCAGGAATGATTCTTCGGATAGTCCTGAAGTCTCAAGAATCTTGTTAGAAAATGAAAAAAGTTTATTAGGTGAGTTAAATCAGCAAAAAGATCATTTGAGTAGTCATCTTAACACTACTTCATTGATGAAAAAAGAAATTCAACCACAGGTAGAGCCATCAGGTTTTGTTTCAACAAATAACTCGTCAACCTTTTTAAAACCTGAAGTATTTTTCAAGCAAGAAGTAATTTTAAAGCAAGAAAGAAAAGTTTTAGATAATAAAGTTCTCATCAAGATTTTAGACTTTTTCAAGAAATGCACAAAAAAATTCAGATTGAAAGATTCATTAGAGCAGAGTTTTGAAATAGAAGAATTCTCAAAAACCAGAAAAAAATACCAAAACAATCTGATAATTTTTTCAAATTGGTCAAAATACACACCAGATAACTTTGACTGGATAATCCAAGAAAAACTAAAAAAACTAAAAGTCCCTCAATACTCTGAAACATTTTCAGAAGTTTCACAAGCCCTAGACTCAGAGTTCACAAAAAGAAAAAGCTGTAAATAGCAAATATCTTAAAAATCCTACATAATAAAAAAATCCTAAACTAAAAACATTAAAAATTCTTATCCACCTTCCTTAAAAAGCCATCATTCCATCCCTTTCTCTAACCTTTCAAATAAACTAATAATGAAACCTTTCAAATAAACTAATAATGAAACCCTTCAAATAAACTATAAATGAAACAATATTCATCCAAAAAAAGCGACAACTTCGAAGAACTAATCCAATCCCTCCACCAAAGAATCAACACCCTGCAATCCCAGTACATCGGTTTCGTGACATTCTGTACAAACCTGCTAAACACTCACACATCATCAATCCAAAAAGACTTATCAAATCTCTCCATCAAGTCAATTCAAACCGGAGTGTTAAAGTCTCTCGACTCTCTTAAAAACTCCTTCGAAAAAGCAACAAATGACCTCGGCTTTTCGATTTCAAGCAAAAATGTTCAAATAGCCCTTGATTCAGCCCAAAAACAGATAACTTCTCTTTGCAGACTCAACCAAAACGACTACGAAAAAAAAGTCTCGTCAATGTTTGTGAGTCTTTCAGAGATCATCAATCGAAAAATCCTGAAGACAAGGTCGAAATCTCGAACACAAGTAAATCAACCTTTTCCAGAAAACTCGAGAAATAAAATGCTTTCTCTTCAAATGTCGCAAAAAGAGACTCAGGACTATAAAGAAAAAATTGAAAAACTTGAAAAGAAAATATTGAGTCTTAATCAGGAACTTGAAAACAAGGATAGAGAATTGGAAAGGAAAAAAATTGAAATTGAAAATAAAAATCAGGAGATTTTTGGATTTCATTATAATAATGATGTCAGTCGACTTACTCAAAAACCTGCTTCTGAACCTAGGTTTAAACTTGGAACTTATGATGGAATTCAAATTAACTCGGTTTATGCATCACCTGTTGCTTCTCCGGTTCTTGGAGATTCACGAAGGAGGGGTAATTATGGAAATTCGAAAAATTCACCTGAAAAAGGGTTTGATTTAGAGAAGTTTAAATTGAAAGTTGAAGGTCTTGCTGGACTTTTAGGAAAGTTTAATAGGTTTACTGCACTTATTGATGAAGCTATTTCGGCTAATCCTGAGTTGGGGGAATTGTTTTTGAATTTTAAGAGTGTTAAAAGTGAACTGTCCTTCGCCCTAATGGATATGTTTGACAGTCGCAGCCCAAACAAGAAAAAAATTGAAGAACGTGGGCAAGACTCAATCATAAATAACGAAATATACTCCTTAAAATCCGAAAATTGCAAATTAAAAGCAGAGATCAACCACAAAAACACTGAAATCATCGAAATCACCGATCAGGCCAAAAGACTAGAAGGAGAGGTAAAAGAAATCCGAAGATCCTCAATGATCTCCAAGCAAGACATGATGAAAGTCGAAAAAGAAAAAGAAGAAATGCAGTTAGAAGCGATTTACCTCAAGTCACAAATAGAAAAACTTCAAAAAACAAACAAAATATTGACTGATAACTTGTTAATCAACGAGAAGAAAACAACAGATTTCATGTTACTTCAAAGCAAATACGACGAAATAATCAAAGACATGAAACTAAAGCCCAGAGTCAAATTAGAAATCATAAAAATCTCTACAATTCTCATCAAATCAAGAAAACCTGCTCTTTCAATTGAATTTGTAGATCAAATCAAGGTGATCATAAAAAAACCTTCAATGTTTTCATCTGAAATTTTAAGAGAATCACGAGAAAATGAGAACTCTTTTATGCTTAATAGAAAAATCACTCAAATTATCTCAGAAAAAAATAAAGTTGAAGAAGAATTGCTTCTAGCTAAGAGTAAAATTACTTCAAGTAACGAAGAAAACAGAATGTTAAACCAGAAATTGTCTGAAGCACTTGAAATGTGTAAAGTCTTCGAAGAATTTTTAATTAAAAGCGAAAATCAAAGCAAAAAAGACAATTTTTCTAATCTCAAGGTGGTCAGTTCTTCAGTCATCAGTTTACCTCCAAATCTAAAAAATATTAAAAAACCTCCAAAAAGTGAAAAAAGTTTAGAATCCCGGAAAAATGAAGAAAAAATCTCTGAACTAGAACAAATTTTAAGATTAAGCAAGGAAAACCAAGAAAATCTTCAAAAAGAAAATAAAAACCTTAAAAAGATTCAAGACAAGACACAAGAAGAATTAAGACAATCTGAAGTAATCAAGTCAAGTCTGCTCTCCAGCAACTCATTCTTAGAAGAAAAGGTTCACAACTTAACAAAACTCTTAGATTCCAAGCAAGAAACCTCATTTTCAACTCAATCAACCCGCAAATCTTTATCATTTTCTGAAATTTCCCAGAATTTTTCATCATTTTCTCAAGAAATTTCTGAAGTTTTCGAGAAATTCTCTGAAATTTTAGAATCTTTTAACTTAAAACTATTATCTTCCAATTCTCAGGTCTTCGAAGTAAAAGAAAATTTATTAAAAAAGTCAAAAATGGCTGAAAGTCTCCAAAATGAATTGAAAATAGTAATAAAAGAAAAAACAAAACTTTTAGAAACTCGAGATAAGCTAATAACTCAGTGCAATGCCCAGTCAGAAGAAATAATTTCATTAAAACTCGAGCAAGAAGAAAGTTTCAGCCAAAAAAAAGAAGACCAAGACTACGAAGTCCATTTTTTAAAGTCTCAAGTCTCATCTCTTCAATCAACCGAAAGCAGTTTGCTCCAAGCATTAAAAGAAACAACAGACAAATACACTTTATTGCTTCAGACAGCGAGTGAAAAGGACTCAAAACTAGAATCATTAACTTCTGAGTTATCCCAGTTAAAATTCAAGCAAAGTGTAAAATCCTTAGACTCGAATGATAAATACAAAGAAGAAGTCTACAGCTTGAAAATGAAAAACATAAAACTCGAGCAAACCATTGAAGACCTTCGATCATCTCAACTAAGCCAAGAAGAATTTTCCAAAGTAAAATCCGCTTATCTCTGTCAAATCTCTAAAATGGACGAGGACCGACTGATGATAGAAAAAAAACTAAAAGACAGTGAAAACTCCTGGACTAAAGAAAAAGAAGCTCTTCAAAAAAGTCTTGATAGTTTCACTAAACAACTGGCGGGATCGACACTTGAAACTCACAACTTAAAGCAAAAAGTGAAAGAATTGTCTTTGGCACTTCGCCCGTCTTTCTCTTCAAGTGACGAGTACAAAATAATAAGAGTTGTTGACCATGAAGACTCGACGTGGTTCTTACTTGAAGTGCAAGCAACCCGGCAGTGTCTCTGGACCTCTTCACTTCCTTTTGAAAACACAGAAGAACTAAAAGACCCTCTGCCTAACTTGTTAAAAGAACGAGTTTCTCTACAGAAGTTAAACTCTGAGCTTTGCATTCAAAATAACAAACTAAGAACCATTGTTAGTCGAGTTGAAAACTTGGCAAAAAAGGAAAATTTCAAAAATATTTTAAATATTTTGAATGAAGGAAAAGTTGAAAAAAATGAGATTTTTGAAGGAAGAAGAGAAGATGTAAAAAGAAACAGACCTTCTCGAATTGCTCGGCCTGGTGATGTCAAAACGGTCTCTGAAATGTCGGACCGGGCAAGTATTGAAAGCAGAAAAAGTAACCAAAGTAATAAAACTTCTGCTTTTCGCATCATGTTGCAGGACCGTGATGATGAACTTCTAAAAAAAAATGATTTTATTAGGAGACAAGAAATAGGACTTATTGGTCTGAAAGAGGAAAATCATCGACTTAGGGAAGCACTTGAAAGGTTTAGTCATTTGAAGATACTTGTTGGAAAGTTGCAGTCTTTGAACCCGAAACTGAATGGTGAAGGGGCAATGGTCTTAAGGACTATGACTGCACTTGCTGATCAGCCTGCCAGGTAGTATTTAATAATTAATGGTAAGGCCTAATTAGAAGTCACATCCCAGTCTTGCCCTCTCACAGTCAGCAATGTCACACAAAAAGTTGAAAGATCCATCTTCATCCAGCTTTTTTCATAAAGAACTCATTCAACAACCTTTGAGTCATTTTGATCTTTTACTCCAATCAAAGCAAAAACACTTAGAAACATTAAAAACTCCAGAAGAGTCGATTTTTTTCATACAACAAGAGTTTTCTCATAAGATCAATGAATTAAATAAAAGAATTCTCAGCTTTAAATTCAAAATCACTGAAAAGTTCAGAAACTTGAAAGGAAATAATTGGAAAAGAAAAATCAAAACACTTCAATCAAAAATTTCTTTTCTTTTCAAAGGAAACTTGGAACTTTCAAGTCAATCAAAAAAACTTGAAATGGAAGAATCTTCAAAGCATCAAGAACTAAAAAACCAAGAAGAAAACTTTTCAGAAACAATGAAAAACTTAAAACAATCATCACTTGACTTAGAAGAAGAACTTTTAAGAAAAGAAGAAGAATTAATTGAAACTCGTAAAGATCTAAACGATATTCAAAAAATTCTCACGGGAATGAATGAGATCTTTCTGAGTGTCCAACAGAAAATGGATGAAAAAAGAAAGGAAATAAATGAACTTAATTTGAATTATTTTGAACTCGCTTTTCATTCTCAAGATTTTGATGTCCTTGATGAAGGCTTTCGAGAAGTTTTTGCTGAGGCTAGCAAAGCCAAGTTGTTGAAGGAAAAAATGAAAAAAAAATTCGGGAAGGTTAAGGAAATTTATAAAAATATTCATGAGTTGCCTGTGAAAACTGAAATTGTTGTTGGAAGACTTTCTGCACTTGATCAGTTTATTGAATCGATTTTAGATGAAAAGGAAGTGGAGAGTATTTTGGTTGATTGTAAAAATGATTTGGCTGGGATGATAAAGGCTTTTGAAATCTCACTTGAAAAACCTTTTAAGATTTTACAGGAAAATGAAAGACAGTCAAAAAATCAGCGTTTGAATGATGGGAATCTGAAATCTTCTTTATTGGCTATTAACTCGGAAATAGAAGTGATTGATTCACAGAAAGTTAATGTTATGCTAGATTCTGTTCTTTCTGAATTGAAAAATCAGGAGTTTGTTTTTAGAGAATCACAAGAGTTACTTAATCAGAATCTTGAGTCTCTTCAGGATTCGCTTAAGTCAGAACTTTCGAATATAAAATCGTTAACTGCTTCAAACCATTCCCAAGATACAAAATTAAAATCTCTAGTTTCACAATTAAACCAATCAGAAAACCGTATTCTCAAAACCCAGCAACAAAAGAAATCAGACATGATTCAAATCGAAGAGCTAAAAACCGAGTTATCCTCCTTAGAGCGCAAGCTCTCTCGTCACAACCTAAACCTAGAACTCCACGGAACTCCAGGAGCCTCCCGAAAACTGCGAAACATCCAAAACCAAGTCCTGATGCTTCACGAAGAAATATTCGAAAAAGACTCCCTTCTACTAAAAAAGTACTTCGAAATTCTAAAATCCTTAAAATCCTGCAAAACTTTAGAAAAAACCATAAAAAACCTTGAAGAAAACACAGAAAAGGTAAAAGAAAACATCCTCTCCAAGGTCCATGGGGAAGTCGAAAACAAAGACAAAGAAATCGAGATGTTAAAAGAAATCCTTCGAGAAAACGCGAGCGAGATCAAGTCGAGAGATCAAAAACTCTTCCAAATGCGAAAACAAATCGATTCTCTTTTAAAGCCCATCCCAAAATAATCCTAATAAAATTTCCCATAAACGAAACTATTCAAACACCCTCGAAGCAAGCGACTCTCAAGACCCGATGCACCGAAGAACAAAGTCGGCATCAAAAACATCTCTTTTAATCTACAGTCCTCAGAAGCACGACATGATTCCTTTGGACTCTTTGAACTCTCCTGACAAGTCTCCTTTTAAACCTCAGAAAAAGTCTTTCAGTAGTTTTCTAGAGGCTTCTTTTTGTTACTATTCTCAAGATTTTTGGGACTTTTCAAGTCTTTGCTATGATGATGTCGAGTCTCTTCGACTACAAGAAGAAGAACTGGAAAAAATCAAGACAGGTCTTGAAAAAAATAATAAGGACCTGGTAATTGAATGTGAAATGTTTGAAAGTTCTTTGAAAAGTCAGACAAGTAGTCGAAAAGAATTTGAAGTTAGTTTAAATGCTTTGAACTCTTATGTGGAAGGACTGGAAAAAGCTCTGGCTAAGGCTAATAATGAGATAAGGTTCATTCGTAGTCAGACTGAACAGGAAGAAACTGCAAAGGCTTGTAATTCGAAGAGAAAAAATGTGAAAGAATTGGAAAAACCGACTCCGAAACCGATTAATTATAAACCTCTTACTAGAAGAAGCTTGAGGAACTCAAGGGAGGTTTCTTTTAATAATTTGAAGAATTAGGCTATTTGAAGTTGAGGGACTCAATGTTTCTTTTAATTATTTGAAGAATTAAGCTATTTGAAATTAGGGACTCAATGTTTCTTTTAATTATTTGAAGAATTAAGCTATTTGAAGAGATGGTCGCGGTTTCGCTTTTGTTTTGGATTTGGTAAAGCAATTGATGAGAATGGGTTAGTACTTGATAATGGAAGGGGTGAGGGGTTTGAAGGAAGGGAAGAAAATTGAAGCTCTTTTGTGGATTTTAAGGACTTTTCATCACTTTCGGCATCTAGGGAATCTTTTAAGTGTTTTGGAGAAAAATTTTCAGGGCTTGGGATGAGTGGATTGAGTTTTGGTCCAGGGGGTTCTTCTAGGTTCATCAGGAATTCACTTTTTTTTATACTTTTTTCGAGTTCTTCGAAAAATCCTCCTTTGGGTTTTGGTTGGTCTTCTAGTTGGTAAAGAAACCCCTTCGGACTTTCTTTTTTCATGTCAAGCTCTTTAAGATCTTTGAGACTTTTATCAAGTTCAGATTCAATAAATTCAAGTTCCCTCTCAATATCCACTTTCCTTTCCTTGATATCCTTCTTTATTTCCTTATCAACTCGATGATTTTTCTTAATAATATCGTTGTTTTCGCTAAAAACTTCAAAATTTTCCTTGATATCCTCTTTCTTCCCACCAAAAGTTTCATTTTTTTCCGTTTCTATTCCTTTATTTGAATAAATTTCTTTATCTTTATCAAAAGTCTCAACCATTCCTTTCTCAATCCTATTTCTTCCTCTTTCCCCTTTTTTTTCTGCAAAAACAAGTACTCCCTGCTCATCATTCTGTTTTCCCTGATTTTTCTCTAAACCCTCTTTTCCCATATCAACTTTTTCATCTTGACTTTCATTTTTTTCATTTTTTTCAGAATTTTTGAAATTGCAAGAATTCATCAAATTTTTATTATTCAAGTCTTTCAAACTCGAGTCGCTCTTCACCCCGACCATTGTTCCAGCTCTTGGCGAAGCACTTCGAAAAGTAGAGATCGACCTCGAGTTGCTCTTTAAAAGGGTAGCCAAATGTTCAAGTTTAGATGAAGACGCAAGATGAACGGCATCGTCCAGTTCCATTCGAACCTGATTCAAAAGGTCATCTTTTTCCTTTAAAAGCATTTGAAACTTTTTCAGTTCATGGTCAAGTCTTTTTTCTTCATTTTTCAAATCATGTTCTTTAATTCTGAGCTGAGTTAAGGAAACTTGAGAGACTTTTAAAAGATTTTCAAGAGTTTTTTTAGAGGATTGAAAAAGGTCCTGACTTTTCACGTCGCCAAGTTCGACGATGTAGTTGCTGGCAACGGTTGAGAGCTTTTCGTATTTTTCTTGAAGGTCTTCTTCGACTTTTGAGGCTTTTACTTTCTTTTCTTGGAGATTTGAGATGTTTTGTTCGAGGGACTGGAGCTGGTCGATTAGTTTTATGTTTTCGTTCATTAACTGCTGGTGGTTTAGTTTTTCTTCTGGCAATTGGAAATCGTCGAAGTTGTTTAGGTCTTTTTGTTTATTTTCGATGGAAATTTTTAAGGTTTTTAAGTCTTTTTCAAGGGTTTCTATGCCTTGTTTCTTGTCTTTCACCTCGGTTTTTAACATGATCAGGCATTCTACATCGTTGAACTTCTGGTATATCTGCTTCAGACGAAGATATTCAAGCTCGTAGTTTAAAAGCTTCTTTTGGATTGTACCGGAGGATGATTTGTCTTCTTTTAATGGCTTTTTAGAGATTTTTAAAGGCTTGTCTAGGTTTCCTTCGAGGATTGAAGAGATTCTGTCGTTTAGGAATTTTAAATCTGATCTGAGTTGCTGGTTTTCTTTTTCGAGATTTTTTAAAGATTTCTTTCCTGGTTGGATTTCTTTTTCAAAGATTTCATTGGGACGGTAGCCTACTTTACCAACTTCTGACAGTTTCGGAGAAATTTCTTTTCTAGGTGCCTTTGCAGGAGGCTTATTAGATTTCGGAGAAGTGAGAGTTTCAGGATTTTTTGTGTATTTTGGAGACAGGTTTTCACTAGGTGTTGATTTTGGAGAAGTCACAATATTAACAGGTTTTAGTCCCTTTTTTTCTTCTTTGACTGAGTTTTCAAAGTCATCTTCATAGCTTTGTTCAGAGCTACTGGACATAGTAAATGAATTTATTTAAATCAAAATAAATGCTGTTTACTTTAAGTGTTTTTTAGTCTTTAACTGATTATTCAAATAAATTCTTCCTAAATATAATAAAAATTTTAGATAGTTTTCATTCAAAGTTGTAAAAAATACTGAAAATTAAACATCTTTAAACCTTTACCTATTAAAATAGCGGAAATATCATTCCTTCCCCGTATTGAGTCGAAACTTCAGACCTTTCATTTACTCTTTGACGGTATTCACAAGTCACTAGAGGGATGTAAAGCTCGAATTTCGACTGGTTTACTGTGGCTTCTCGAATGAAGTGCTTTTGGGCATGGCTTCTTACTTGAGTGCTCGTTCTTGTTTTGATTATCTCTGAAATTTTCTTCCAGTTGCGGCCATAGAGCTTGAGACCTTCTATAAACTTCCTGTGTTCGGCTCTTGACCACCTGCCTGATTTCTCGTCGAGTTCGATGATTTGTTTCATTATAAGGATACTAAAGATACGTATAAATGGCAGGTTTGAAAAATTAAATGGAAGTAGATGGTATGAGGAAATTGTATAACCCTAATATTTTCCAAAAATTTATAAAACCTCTTATCACCTAAAATAAAAAATTTCGGTTTTGAACAAGACAAATCTTGAATGTTTAACAAATCCTAATTTTTGCATGTAAAATCAGTATATAACCTGCAATAAACTATTATAAATAATATTTCAATCCAAAAACTATAAGCTTCTTGCAAACTCACCTTGAGGTTTAAAAAAACTTAAAAAATATACCCAATTAATGAATATCTATTATTATCTTCTCTCTAATAATCTAAAAACACCATCTAAATTTAGACTTTCTGCTACTAATCGAATTAATTCTACAATTAAGAAAATTTACTCAAAAATTTGACAAGACTGATAAACTAAGTAAATTTCCTGCACTGCTTAAATAATTAAGCATTTACAAGATTTTTTTTCAATAGGCTCTACGGGATCCATCCTATTTTTAGTAGGTTGGTCTTCTGCTTGAAACAAGGTGTAAACTGATACTTTTGTCATTTTTGAGTCAGAAAACTCTGAAGAAGATGTAAAAGACTCGACCATGGAATTTTCATTGCTCAGGTTTTTCATCGACAATATGCTTCCACCAAATGAGGTAAGGGTTTGGAATACATTTGGGGTCAGACTACCCTCTGAGAGCATTGTAATTATAAGTTAGTTCAGATAATTTAAATATTCAAAGAAATTGACGAAAGTGAGTAAATTGAATGGATTTAAAGATTTTTCTTGAATTTCTTTTCACAGCATTCTAATAAAAACATTAAATTTCTGAGTAGAAAAGGGTCTTAAGTGTCTTAAACTCGTCTATTTGCTTAAGACTCGAGATTTGCTTTTCTTATTCATAATTAAACTTTCAAAAAGGCTTTCATTGTCTAAACTCACATTAGGTTCTCTTAATAAAAACTTTAGATCAATAATTTTATTCATTTCAATTGGAACCACCATGAAAACCTCTGAATCAAAAAATCGAATTTCTTCATTGTTCACTTCTCAGACCTCATCTACTCCGATAATCGACCAGTATAAAATAGAACTCAATCAAGAAATGATGAAAGTAGAGCAAGAATTAACTCAAGAATTCACGCAAAAATATCAAAAGTCATTATCAGATACACAAAGCCTAGAAAATGACACAAAAAGGCTGAAAAAAAGTTTAAACCTTTTAAAAAACAAAAACAAAACAAAACAAGATCAAATCTTTAAACTAAAACAATTGGTGGACATGCTAAGACCAGGAAAATCCATAGAAAATTCATCCTCTCCACAAGACCTGCACGCCAGAAAACTCCATCTCAAAAATGAACTATCAGACATTGAGACCATTTTAATGACCCAGTATAAAGAGCAAGAAACCTTAAACGAAATGAAGACCCAAGAATACGAAAACTTGAAGTGCATGAAAGAAAAACTAAACAAATTTATCACCCTTCAAAAAATCCAAGACTGTCAAAACGAAAAAGGCCAGCTTCAAAAATTATTTTTTGAGTTCAGCAAGTTCAAAGTTCAAAAAGAAATAAAAGACCAGAAGAAAAAAAACTCAAAACAAGCCGAAAAACACATCGACTCACTAAACTCCCTGAAAAAAACCAAAAGTCTTCAAAGTCAAGCAATTTCTAAAAGTATTAAAAACATAAGCCAGGCAAATTTGACTGAAAAGGTAAAAAAAATTTAGAAAACCATTGAAAAAGTCAAGGTTTTTAAAGAAATACTAGAAAATAACATCGTTGATTCAAAGATTCACGTGAAAAATGTGTCTTCTTGTGAATCGAAACTAAGTCTTATACGAGAAAGTTTATCTCTGATATCAAAAAGTATAAACAGCAGTCATTCATTTGAAGAGCCTCTATCATCAGGAAACATAAACTTGATCACATCCGCTTATTCAAGACAAAAATTTCAAGAAATTTCATTAGGCTCCAGATTTCAAACCCTAACCGAGGACCAGCTCGACAAGCAGAAAAAATGCGATTTGATGAAAGAAGAACTTCAACTTCTGAAATCAAGTGAATCCAAGTCACCACCCGAGCACCTTCAAAAGCTGACCTTCAACCAGCTGAAATCTCTTCTTTCTTCTAAAGAATCCACAACTTTCCATTTAAAATTTTCAGAAACACAACAAACAATTCTTTCAGTCTACACAAAAATCCTGAACATCACAAATCATTTAAAAAAATCAGTCGAAAGTGTATTGATACAAATGAAAGTCTTTGAAAAAGACGAAGAAATTCTTCGGTCTATTGAAAAACTTGAGTCCTTGCATCATGTTTCCCATTCTCAACACATCAAAAGCATCTACGGTAAACGAAAATGTCTTACAATAGTCGACCAACGTCGAGGTTTAAAACTTGAAGAAAGTCGCAGATTTGCTTATAAATCAACAATTTCTTTAGAAAAAATTAAAAATTTACTGCATCGTAATTTAGATCAGTCTAAACATAAAGCCTCTGCTCTTGAACTGCTGGGAATTGATGAAATCGCTGAGTTGATCAAAGCTGATGTTCTTGCTTGTGTTTTCGTTGAAAGTTCTGATATTGACGCGAAAATGATCGGCTTTCTTAGCTCGCCAAAGGCCATGATGATTGAGTTGAATAAATTAGCTGCTGTGAACTTTACAGCTTTTCTTGAAGTACTTTTAAATGTTCTGCTTGACCTTGTTGCGAAGGTAAAACTTCGCATTTCTTCGGGAAAACGAGAAATTTTAACGTTTTTTGAGGAAAATTTACCGGAAAATTGCTTTAAAACGGAAAGTTTGAAATTTTCTGATTTTTTTGAACAGCTGAAAATGTTTTATTTGAGGAAGAGATGTGAGGATATAAAAATTGAAGAAAACTCTTTGAGGGTGAATACTGAGAATTCGTATCATGATAAGATGAATAGGTCTAGTGGACATCATATGCATGGAAGTCGATTCTCGAAGAGCACGAAAGCTAGTTCTAAGGCTGGAAGTTTAGATTTCAAATTTCCTGCAACTTCCAGTAGATTTTTAAAGGTTCTCGAAAGTGAGAGATTTAGTTTGAGATATTCTCCGTCATTTCAATCAGGAAGTTACTCTTCTTTCAGTTTCAAATGAAATAAAAGCGAGAAATAGTAATCATAGCTAAACCTTTCCATGATTAATCATAATAAAGAATTATTCTAATTCAATTATCCCACATCTCATCCATTTCTTCAGGATCAATTCCACTTTCCCTTTGATCATACTCATAAAACGCCCTGGCATCAATCAACATTCCAACAATAATATCCCCCTGTCCACAAGCCAGTAAATCCTCATAAGTAATAGCATAAGGAACTTTCGGTTTCGCCATATCCCAGATCTCATCTTTAACATCATCCACTTTAAACCCAAACCTTTCTTTACTTTCCAACTTTTTAATAATCGCTCTCAAAAACATATTAATAACAAAAGTATCAACAGCATTCTGCTTATAAACATCAATAATCCTCCAAAAGTACTGAAGACTAGCAGTTGACTTCTTATTCTCCATGGCAAGAACAAAGTCAAGAAAAGTCTTGTAATCCATTTCCCCTTCAAAAGTCTGATACTCCTCAAACACCCTATCAACGAAAATACTCGTCAAGCCCCCCGGGTACCTTAAAAGTTCCATTTTTCGAAGCATTCCGTTTCGGTCCAGGTCGAGTTTCAAGTACTGGTCGTAAACTTTCAAAGAACTTTGCATTGAAAACCAGTTTTGAGCTGCTTCTTCAGGAGACCAGGACTCTTGTCGAAGTTCGTAAAATTCGGCGAGGATTGGAGAAGTTAAAATGTCTTTTATTAAAATTTTACCTGTTCGCTTCGGGTCGAGGAAGAAGAAAAATTTTCTGACTGCTGTGATTACGTAAAAAGGGTAAAAGTTTTCTTGAAGGTTTGCTAGTTGGGGGAATGAGGGAATTAACTCGAATATGAAGTTTTCGAGGTCTTTTTCTTTTAGGTAACCGTAACCTGCACTGTCGTATAGACTTATTTGGATACGGGTTTGGTGAAGGTTTACTTTTCGTACGATGTAGTGAAAAAATGGAACGATCTCGATTCGGCCGTACTCGTCCCGGTCACATTTTAAAAAAACTGAGGGTTGGAAGAATTGACGGTATTTTGGAGGTAATTTGCTGGCAACCACACAGAACTGATCATAGTTCATCCTTTCTGACCCATCATCAGGGAAACTAGTATTCGACTTAAGCAAGTACCAAAGCTTCTCCAGATCCTCCTTATCAAGAATCTCTGCCGATTTGTTATGTAAAAATCTAGTCCTCGCCTCTTGCCTTACGCCTAAATAAATCTGATTCTTATTATCAGGTTTTTTGTAATAAAACCGGGGAATTTTTGAATAGGTCTGATTTTCTTTCATCTCTTTTTTCTGTTCGTCTTCCAAGAGTTTTAAAAAGCAAACATCAGCTTCTTTGTCTGAATAAAACTTACCACTTTCACTTACTGACTTCTTTGGCGCCTTGTTTACGAAATTCTCCAAATGAGCGGCCCAGTTTTTCATTTTATTATCTAAGTTTTAAAAACTTTTTAAGTTCTTCGTTTACTGCAAAGGCTACTGCTATTGCGGGGATCACTTTTGCGAAGCATGGGACTAGACCTTTGTAGAAACCTGGGAAGCCTTCGTTTTGGTGGATGTGACGGATACAGCCCCAGATATTAGTATAAGGTACTTTAGAATCTGAAGAATAAGTCTATTTAAACTTTACAATCAGCTGCATTTTCCTTCTAAGCAAGTCAGTCGGATAAGTGATAGCAGTCGCAATCGCCCCAGCGAGTCCCCCACAAACAAAATTCTTAGTCGAGAAGTTTTTATCATTAGAATCCTTCAAAAAGTGAAACTTCAAAGAATCAAACACACTCATCTTGATACCAATAAACGGAGCAATTCCCTTCATATCTCTTACAACTAAAGTCATATTCAACCCTCGATAAAGTCCAAAAACTCCATCTTTTGCTAAAATAACTTTCGTTTCCTTCACAATTCCCGTCTTCGAGCTATCAACTTTGATACTCAAAATCGTTCTCACCAAGTCCAACGGGTAAGTAAAAAAACTTGCAACAATTCCTGAAATCGACCCACAAAACAAAAGCCATCCCTGATGCCTTGGGTTGTCTTTAGGCAAAAAGATTTTCTTCATTTTTTCAAAGGTGTAAAATTCTAAAGCTGAAAAAGGGACAATTCTAATGATATTCGAGCCATTTCCTTTGAAAAAGCCTTTCATTCCTTCTAAACTGTAGAACTTTTTCATTGACTGCCAGAAGTTGAGTCCTGAGTATTCTTGAGTAGAACATTGGCGAAGGATTTTCAGTCGTTCTAAAGGTGAGGTGACGGTTCTTGATATGCCCCCGGAGATGCCCTATGTTGAGTTTACACCTGTTATCAAGTGCCAGTACATGTCGTTGTTTAGAGGGATCGGCTGTGGCAAGGGCACAGTGTAAACGTTCTGAGGCTCTTTCATCTTTAGTGTTAATGGATGGCTTTTTATGGATTTTTTAATAGCATAGTCTTTTGGGTTCACACGCACAATTTGGATGCTTAATGGAGGAGTTTAGAGAGATGGATAATAAGGGAAATTTTGAATTTGATATTATCTTTATCTAGGATTAGGGGCAGGTCTTGAACAGTTCTTACATATTGAGGCATTTGCTTCGTTTATGGTAAAACTATGAGTGCATCTCCAGGGTTTTGCTATTATTTTATTCTGAGTGTCTTTTAGTCTTGAATCTGAACATTCGATATAGTAACACAGACCGTTCGTCATTTCGAGGAAGTCATTGTAAGAATTCTGATCAAGGGTAACTAGATTACCGAAGTCATCCATGAAATCAAGTTTTATAAATTTAGGAATATTGACCCCTACGTTTTTTTCAAGAGCGTCTCTTAATTTTTCATAAGTTTCTGGGATTTGAATCTCCATGAATTCATTTTCCAGATAAAAAATCTTAGCTTTTAAGCTAGGCAGACGATTTTCCATTGTTCTAATTAAATATATAAATTATATATAATAAATTATAATCAAAACTTTTTTATAGTGATCACTTACAACTAAAGTCATATTCAATCCTTGATAAAGTCCAAAAACTCCATCTTTTGCTAAAATAACTTTCGTTTCCTTCACAATTCCCGTCTTCGAGCTATCAACTTTGATACTCAAAATCGTTCTCACCAAGTCCAACGGTAAGTAAAAAAACTTGCAACAATTCCTGAAATTGACCCGCAAAACAAAAGCCATCCCTGATGCCTTGGGTTATCTTAAGGCAAAAAAATTTTCTTCATTTTTTCAAAGGTGTAAAATTCTAAAGCTGAAAAAGGGACAATTCTAATGATATTCGAGCCATTTCCTTTGAAAAAGCCTTTCATTCCTTCTACACTATAGAACTTTTTCATTGACTGCCAGAAGTTCAGTCCTGAGTATTCTTGAGTAGAGCATTGGCGAAGGATTTTCAGTCGTTCTAAAGGCGAGGTGACGGTTCTTGATATGCCCCCGGAGATGCCCTATGTTGAGTTTACACCTGTTATCAAGTGCCAGTACATGTCGTTGTTTAGAGGGATCGGCTGTGGCAAGGGCACAGTGTAAACGTTCTGAGGCTCTTTCATCTTTAGTGTTAATGGATGGCTTTTTATGGATTTTTTAATAGCATAGTCTTTTGGGTTCACACGCACAATTTGGATGCTTAATGGAGGAGTTTAGAGAGATGGATAATAAGGGAAATATTGAATTTGATATTATCTTTATCTAGGATTAGGGGCAGGTCTTGAACAGTTCTTACATGTTGAGGCATTTGCTTCGTTTTGGGTAAAACAATTATTGCATCTCCAGGGTTTTGCTATTATTTTATTCTGAGAGTCTTTTAGTCTTGAATCTGAACATTCGATATAGTAACACAGACCGTTCGTCATTTCGAGGAAGTCATTGTAAGAATTTTGATCAAGGGTAACTAGATTACCGAAGTCATCCATGAAATCAAGTTTTATAAATTTAGGAATATTGACCCCTACGTTTTTTTCAAGAGCGTCTCTTAATTTTTCATAAGTTTCTGGGATTTGAATCTCCATGAATTCATTTTCTAGATAAAAAATCTTAGCTTTTAAGCTAGGCAGACGATTTTCCATTGTTCTAATTAAATATTAATTATTTGGAATAAATTATATTATCAAATGTTTTTATAGTGATTATCGAATAAGCTACGTTTATAAATAAAACCAAAAAATAATGATAAATCATTTTATATGAAATATTTTTTCAAGACTTGATTAAGGTCACTAATTTTGAAATAAAAAATTATTTTCATGAACGAATAGTTACTCTAGTTATAATTCTTTAAAATATGTTGCAACTTGCACACTTGCAGCACCCTTTTTTTTTTCTTGAACTTGATTCAGATTTCACTACCGGCTGGGTCTTTGGCTGATTTTCTTTTTTTAGGGGTGCTTCAGTATTTGACAATATAATTTCATTAGCATCACTGTTTTCGGACTCAGACCTTCTTAAGGCCTTGATTTTTGTGGTTTCGACTTCCACATTTTGATTCATTTCCTTCGAGATCCTAACAGGTTCTTTGATACTAAGTGATTCCGAGTTTTCTTCAAAAAACGCATGATTGAGTCCATTACTAACATTAACTGGCTCAGCACTCTGACTATCCTCCTGCGGTGTCTCCGCGATTTCCCTATCAGACTCAGAAAAAAACGAATTAGCTTTAGGAGCATTTCCCTGCAAGTCCAGCTCACTAAAGCTAAAAGAAAGTTCTTTATCGCCACAGTTTTCAAAGCCTATTTTCGGTTCAAACGTTTCTTTGCTGTGGTTTTTTCTTCCTTTTGACATAACTCACTATTATAACTCATTCTTTCCAATATAAACAAAATGTCGACCAAAGAACAGCGCATTCACGAAGGAATCATGCTTTACACCCAGACCCTCAGTCCAAGAGAGATCCAAATGTCAGTTTTAAACGAAATGCTTAAAATCCTGACTTTCACCATCGACTTGACAGGTTCGACCGGAATCATAATAAAAGAGTCTCAAAGCCTGACGAACACTGTCGACATTGACCCCAGGTCTCGAGTGGTAGTCGCGACGTTGATCCTTGAAGAAAAATGGAAACTTTCCACAAAGTTTCGCTTCACCTCCAAGCCGGTTGACCCCCAAGTCGCTCGTGACGCGATTAAGCGAGAAGACAAGAAAATAACAAGAAAGATAAAAAAAGCTCAGGAAATTCTTAGAAAAGTTGATTTTAACACCTTTGACCCTCGGTCAATAGTTGATACTTTAGGAAGTTTCATTGATCCGTACTTTCCCCCTGTTGACAGTTCGATTAATTTAGGGACAGATAGACGAATTGACGCAATTATTCAATGGCGAAGACCGGAAGAGTTCTTTAAAGGTGATTATAAAGTTTTTGACGTGATTGAACCGAATGATATAAAGCAAGGGAAACTTGGAGACTGTTGGTTCATGTGCGCTTTGGCTTCTCTTGCGGAAAGACCTGAGTTAGTTCAGCGACTTTTTATCACGAAAGAAAAAAACGAGGAAGGCTTTTATCAGGTAAAGTTCTGCAAAAGTGGCGAGTGGGTCAGGGTCACTGTTGATGATTATTTTCCTTGCTTTCCTCAGGATACACCTATTTTTTCTAGGTCTCATGGAAAGGAACTCTGGGTGCTTCTACTTGAAAAAGCTTATGCGAAGTTGCATGGGTCTTATGCATTGCTTAGAGGAGGATGGGCAGCAGAGGGAATGATGGACTTAACTGGATGTCCTACTCTTAATATTGACTTTACTACTGCTGAGGGAAAAGCCATGATTGAGTCTGGGGAGTTGTGGGATAAAATCAAAAAATATGATGAAATTGGAGCTTTGATCTCTGCTAGTACTGCTGGAGAAGATCGATTCACGGAAAGTGCTGCGCCTTTGAAGAAGGGAGGACTTGTACCGGGACATGCTTATACTGTTATTGTTGCTAGGGAAGCTCAGGGGAATAGATTGCTTAATATCAGGAATCCTTGGGGACAGTTTGAATGGGATGGTGATTGGAGTGATAAGTCACCTCTTTGGACTGAGGAAATGAAGTCTGAGATTCGCCCGGTTCTCGATGAAAATGACGGCACTTTCTGGATATCTTATGAAGACTTCACAAAACAATTCTCCGGAATCAATATTTGTCGTGTTGACTGCTACCAAGAAGCTAGAATAAAAGGAACTTTCGAAAGAACTGAGATCGCTGGAGAGAGCTGGGTCGTTTCAAAGAGCTATTTCGTTGTACAGAGCAAAAGAAATACAAGTATCACTGTTGGACTGCACCAGGAAGATGCCAGGAACTACGGAGTTGATGAAAGAAGACCGTATTTAGACTTGGGACTTGTGGTACTTGATATGACTGATGGAGGGTTTAAACTCTGCAAGGCAAAAGAAGCTGTCAGTGAAAGACAAGTTGAACTCGATATTGACTTGGAACCTGACAAGATGTACTTGATTTGGCCAAGAACTTCAGGATGTTGCCTAGCACGTCCAGAAGGAGCTCGTCCAGAAGTTTTCAAATGGTTCGAAAACGAAGAGCTTCACCCTCTATTCGAGTCAACAATAATAGATCTCTTCCGTAAAGCCAACAAGAGTCTAGGTGAAGATCTAACCTACATCGAGTTTTCTTCAATAATGCAAAAAGTAGGTGAAACTTACTCTGAAGAAGAATTCGCCGACTTAGTTCACCGTCTTCCAAGTCACGAAGACGGTTTGACACAAGAAGGTCTAATCGAGTTCTTCCGCGAGAAGTGCTCAGCAGTGGGCGAAGAGACAATAAAAAGATGGTTCCACACCTGGGGGTACGACAGAGACTTATACTCAATCCAATCAAGGTACTACGTGATGACTTTCCATTCACAACAACGACTGAAAATCCAGATGAAAAGTTCAGCAGGTCTTAACATGAACGAGCGAATTCATGAAATGCTTCTTCAAAAATCAGGTGAAAAAAAAGGCGTGACTGACAATGTTCAACTTTATTGTCTCATGGAACGTGCAGCGAATGCTTTCATGTATGGAGCTTTCAATGACAATAACTATAAAGTCAGGGTGACTTTCGACTGCTCTCAAAGTGAAGGGCTGTGCTTTAGCAGTGGGAAGAATTTGATGGTTTTTGAGATTGAAGCGAAACAATGGAGACTTATTACTCATTGTCAGATTTCTAGAAATGCACAGGGATGCAAGTTGAGACCGGTTTTAAGGGTGGCCAGAGCTTAGTTAGTTAGGATAAGTCCATATCATCAGGGAGTTCTGGCTCTTTCTTTTGTTTTCGGTTCTTTTTCTTCATCGCCACTTGATGGGCTCGCTTTGTGATGATTTTTTTTGGGCCGTCCATATCAATCTCAATGTCTTCGTCAAGACGTAGCTTAGAACAGATGCCTTTTAAAGCTTCTTTGTACTCTGTCTTCTGCTTTTTCTTATCCATCTTGGCCAATCTATCCTTTTCCTGACGAATTAAGAACTTATGGTAGTTCTGACTTCGCTTAGGGTCGTTTTTTTTCATGTTTATCAGATAATGATTCGAAATCAAAATGATGGAGTCTCTTCAAGAAAACTTTCTAAGAAAAGTAAATCGTTTTTTCTGAAGACTGAGGAAAAACCGGTTAAAGTTGCTTTAAATTCAATCCGTTCTCATAGCATCAGACATTCAATGATTTCTTCTAAAGAAAAAAACTTTTTCTCTGGTAATGCTGATAAAAAAAATCTGAAAGAGTATAAAAAAGAGGTGAAAAATTTGAAGAACTCTTTAGGTGAGAAGTCAAAACTGAAAACTGGAAGGAATAAGGATGATATAGCACAAATCATCGAGGAAAAAAACTCTAGAATAGAAAAACTTGAAATTATGGTCAAGTACTTCAAAACATTGGTTTCAGATAAACCTGAAACTCTCAAATTAATGGACATCATTCATCAACAGAATGAAAAAATCGCTCAACTTCAAGGTTTTGTTGATGTCTTGCAAAGTGATCAATGTGGAAAGCATGAAATCATCATTGATCAATTAAAAAAAAAAAATCTTCAAATGGCGAATGACTTGAAAAGGTTTCGAAAGTTACCTTCTGGAGATGACTGGGAGTTTTTATTGGAAAAAATTAAGGGATTGAAGGAAAAATGTCAGGGTTTAACAGAGAATTATGAAAAAATTAAGGAGGACTTAGGGAAATATGAAGGTTTTGGAAATCTTGAGACTTTAGGGATTGGAAGACAGGAAGCTTTTCACATCTCATCGCTTGTTTGCAAGCTAAACATGACCTTAGATGAAGTGATTGAGAAGAAATCTTTTGAGCTGACTCCTCAGTTCTTTGAAATTGATTCACAAAAAACAAGACCCAATAGCGAAAAACTCTTAGATGTCCTGTTGCGGGTCAAGCAAGATCTAAAGAAAATCTTCGAAAAGATCTTCGAAATTCACGCTGATTTATTCATTAAAGAGAACTGTTCTCTTCAATAGGCTATTAATAATCAAATATCAAACCTCTAAATTCTTCAAATTCAAATAACCAAGAAAAAACCAAAATAATTTCCCTATTTTCAAAAAATTACAAAATTTTCAACAATACTAAACTTACCCTCCAAAATCAACAATCATTAATTTTCCAATACCAAGAAAACCTAATCCAATCTTTTCTTCTCCAAAAAATCTCGACCCTCAACATTTTCTCAGTCTTCAACCTCTTCATTCAAAGTAATTCCAAAAATGTCCCATCACCCAGACAGCACAGTTAAAAATGATATACAATCAAACCAAGAAAACTTTCCCCAGACCCCAAACTGCAACCGGTCAATGTTTTTCCGGTACGAATACGAAGGTGTATTAGTTTACGACTTCAACTCTCGACGATCGACATCGTCATCAGGCCTAAGCGAGTTGACATCAGAAGAGCCAAACACGAAGCCAAGGTTAAAAGTTTCATCAGACTACGGTAAGTCTTACTCAGACCGTCTACAATTCGAAACAATGAAAAATTACCCCCCTTTCCCAGTTTATACCCCTCAATACACTTTAGTAGTCCCTGAAGAAGAAGTTTTGTATTTTGACTCTCGTTTTGAAAGCGGGAATCTTTCGAAAGCGATAAAAATTTCTGATAATGAGTATAACTTACTGTTAAACTTTGATACTGAAACTCAAGGACATACCCAGTGGTACTTTTTTTCCGTTAAACCTTTCAAAAAAGCGCATACTGTTAGGTTCAACATCATCAATTTGATGAAATTTGAAAGTCTTTATAATGAAGGAATGAAGCCTGCGGTTTACTCAACTGCGAAAAGGAAACATCTTGGATTGGACTGGCATCGGGATGGGTTCAATGTGGGTTACTTTCAAAATACCTTCAAAAGAAAGAGTTTTCTTCCTGACTGTCCTGAAAGACTCAGATATTTTTATACTCTTTCGTTTTGCTATACTTTTGAATATGAAGAAGATGAGGTTTTTTTCGCTTATTCTAATCCTTACACTTACAGTGATTTGAAAGATTATCTTTTGGATTTAGAAAGGAATGAAAAGTATAAAAAATTTCTTAGAATTGACTCGTTTTGCAAGACTTTAGCTGGAAATAACTGCTTTTTGTTGACTATTACAAATAAAATCAAGTCTTACACTGGGTGGAAGGAAGAAAGTGAAAAATTGCAGAAGTCTTCAGCTGCCAGAAGATATATTAAAATTAAGGAATTGAAAGAGGAGACAAAACTTAAAACTTTAGAAACAAAGAGTAGTGAAGGGAAAGATGGTGCTAAGGAATCGATACATTCGATTAAAAAAGGAGTTTTTTTTACTGCTAGAGTACATCCTGGTGAACCTAACTCGTCTTTTATGATTCGAGGTGCTATTGAATTTTTGTTGAGTGACTGTAAAGAAGCGAAAAGTCTTAGGAAAAATTTTGTTTTTAAAATTGTGCCGATGCTTAATCCTGATGGAGTAGTTTACGGCAACTATCGTTGCTCACTTCTAGGAGTTGATTTAAACAGAAGATGGAAACACCCAAACGCTGTGATGCACCCAACGATTTTTTTCACTAAAAAGCTAATCCAAATCTTTTCAGAAGAACGAGAAGTAGTACTTTTCACAGATTTCCACGGTCATTCCATAAAAAGAGATGTATTCGCATACGCCTGCTGCTACAAAAGATGTGATGTTTATAAAGTAAAAGAAAACCTTCTAATCCGATTAATTCCTTTTGTCCTTGCACAGATGAACCCGTTCTTTTCATACGAAAATTCTCATTTTCGAGTAGAAAGGTCAAAAATGGGTACAAGTCGTGTCGTGAACTTCAAAGAAAACAAAATCTTAACAAGCTACACAATAGAAGCCTCATTCTTCGGAAACAGTTCTTCAAATGACCACTTCTCCAGCAAAGATTTAGAAAAAATCGGCCAAGACCTGTGCCTTCTCTGTTCAGTTTTTTGCTCGAAACGTGAATTCACTTCAAAAATGACTGAACTCACACAGCACTTAAAAAAGCAGACAAGGGCGAAACTTGAAGAAAGACAAGATGAAGTTAACAATTTAAACGAAAATCAAAGATTTTCAGAGGTTTTTCGTTATTCAAACGAAATTTCAGATCCAGTAAATCCATCATTTTCTGATCATTTCGAGCCTTTTCGCTCTGCTGACCTTTCTGAGAATCACTCGCTGAAACCATTTAAAACACTTAAAACCTTCAAACACTTCAAACCTTCGAAGATTTCAACGGTTTCCAAGTTGAACTCTGTTGAAAATAACAGAAATGAAGACGTTTTCTGCATTAAAGACGAACTTAAACATTTTGACTCACTCGACTCAAGAGCTCTTTGTATTCTTGAAGAAGACGACGACAGTGGAGGGTCGGACTCACAAGCATCTTTCAACGACGAGAAAAAAATCAGGTTTTATTTAAAATCTCAAAA
The DNA here is from genome assembly GCA_006503475.1 of Stentor roeselii. Lineage (NCBI taxonomy): Eukaryota > Ciliophora > Heterotrichea > Heterotrichida > Stentoridae > Stentor > Stentor roeselii. The sequence continues at coordinate 96,882 of RSEH01000034.1, forward strand.
AAAACACAGGAAAAAAAAACTGAAAAACAGTGAAAGTCCTGCAAGAAGTGAGCAAATCTTACAAAATTCATCACTTCCACAGGTAAAAAATTCAATAACACCTGAAACTCTTCTCAGATATCGACCTAAGTCTAGAGGCTGTTTAAAACGACGAGTTGAAGCCACCATCAAGCAAATCATTCCAACGAAAATCATGTTGAAGTCTCCTTTTCTTGATGAAAATCCTGATCTCGGCTCACAAAACTCACTCAGTCCGAAACCGACTGTCAAAGTAACAAAACATCTAAGTCCACTTAAACCAATGCGAAAATTAGATGAAATATTGAGAGACTTGGGACTTGCTGAAACTCCTCTTTCTTATAAAAGTAGTTTAATGAGGAAGTTTTAAGCGGTTTTAATTCTAGCTTGAAAGATTTAGAATAATGGAAAATTTGTTGGTTTTTAGTTTTATTATAATCGGCAGGTTTTTGAAACTGGAAAGTTTCATTGTTTGAAGAATTTCATTGAATGTGGTAGGATTGAAAGTAAATAACTTAATAAATACTTGTCTGCTTCATAATACTTAAGAATTCTTCTTGGCTTATCTGACCGTCGTTATCTTTATCAAACTCGTCGATCATTGCTTTTAACTCTTCGTCTGAAAGCTGCTCGCCAAGTTCTCTCGAAATTCTTCTTAAATTCTTTAAGGTGATGTAACCTGTTCCGTCATCGTCGAATAATCTAAATGCTTTTTTTATCTCGTCAGTCGGGTCTCGTTCAGCTATTTTCTGGGTCATGATCTCTAAAAAATCATGAAAATCGATTTTGCCGGACCCTTCTTTATCGTACTGTCTCATCAATTCGGTAACTTCTGGCTTCTTGACTTCGAATCCGAGAGCCCGCATCGCGACCTTCAACTCATGATAATCAATGCTAGAAGTCTTATCAGTATCAAACAAGTCAAAAGCTTCTTTTATTTCCTGCCTCTGTTCATCAGTAAGTTCAAACCGTCCCCTTCTTTTAGGTCTAGGTTTCGATGAGAGTGCAAATTCAGGTTTTTTGAACATTTATATTTAAATTTAGAATAATTCGATGCTAGACGAATTTTGCAAGAGTCTGAGTGAATATTTCTAATAAATATGTCCAAGAAAGAAGTGGTTGTGGATGGGCGTGGACACCTCCTTGGGCGACTAGCATCTATCATAGCAAAGCAGCTTCTAGAAGGACAACACGTGACTGTGGTGCGATGTGACGAGATAAACTTATCAGGTCACCTTGCCAACAACAGGATAAAGTATATGAAGTACCTGAGAAAGAGGATGAATACCAACCCCAGGAAAGGACCCTATCATCACAGAGCTCCAAGCATGATCTTCTTCAAGGCCGTCAGAGGAATGGTCCCCAGGAAGACTGCTCATGGACAGGCTGCCCTGGCTCGGCTCAGAGTGTTTGACGGAGTCCCTCATCCTTATGATACCAAGAAGAAAATGGTTGTGCCTCAAGCTTTGAGAGTTGTCAAATTCACTCAAGGAAACCAGTTTTGTGTTCTGGGAGACTTGGCCAATACCATTGGATGGAAACATCAGCAACTTGTCAAGAGACTTGAGGAGAAGAGAAAGACTAAGGCTAAGGTTTGGTATCAGCACAAACTTGACCTGAACAAAGCTAAGGAACAGGCGTTGAATAAGGTCAAGGGAACTTTAGGAGCTGAGTTGAAGACTATTCAAGAACTTGGTCATTAAGTAGTTTACTCTAATATAATGATCACACTTCAGGGATAAAAAGCTGGGTGTTAGGGTGTTAGGGTGTTAAGGTGTTAGGGTGTTATTAACTGAATTCAAATGAATGTAGTACATTTCAGGGATAAAAAGCTGGGTGTTAGGGTGTTAATAACTGTATTCAAATGAATGTATTTCTTACTAATGGCGAGTTCACAGATTTCTCAAGCTAACTCAAAAGAGCTGGATTTGTCCAATCGAAACTTACAGAATATGGTTCAGGTCGCTGAAAACTTAAAAAGTCTTAACTTGTCTCATAACAAAATTGCATTACTTGAAGGACTTTCTGACAAAAATACCTTAAATGAAGTCAATTTGAGTTACAATCGATTGATTTCTATTGAAGGAATAGTAAGTTTGGGTAATTTGAGAGTACTTGATATTAGCTACAACTTTTTAAGTCCATCTCAGCTTCGACATTTAAAACAATTGAAAAGACTTAAAGTTTTGAATGCTTGTCACAACCATTTTTCAGGTGATGAAGCTTTGGCTTGTATTAACCAGCTTAATCAAGTTAAAGAACTAATTTTGAGCTTCAATGACTTTTATTCATGGAATCTTGATGGCCAGATGGAAAACCTCGGGAAATTGATTTTAGATAACAATAAACTTACAAGAATCAACTTACAGAATACGCCTAATTTGCAGGTTTTGTCATGTATTGAAAATAGGATCAGTGAAATTTATGGACTTGCTGGTCTAACTAGCTTGATTCAGCTATTTGTTGATTCAAATGAACTTAATGAGTTACCACCCCTACCCTCTGTTCAAACACTAAGCGCATCTCACAACAAATTAAGTTCTCTTCCCATTTTCCCATCCCTCCAGCTACTAAACGTGAGTTTCAACCTTCTAAACCACCTTCCTAAAATTTCAAGCCAGATAACTCAACTAATAGTAGCAAGTAACTGCCTAACAACCCTTCCCTTTGGAATGAAGCACTTAGAAGTATTAGAAGCAAGTAACAATAAACTATCAAATCTTGATTTCCTATCCTCAAGTTCAAACCTTTCAATCCTTAAAGTCGCTTTCAACGAGTTTCCAAGTCTAGACCAGGTGATTTGGAAGGTTTGTCACTGTCCTTTGTCTGATGCTGACTTTTCAGGCCTTGCTGTATCCGATTCTCTTTATTTAAAAGTACTGAGTCGTTTTCCTTACTTAGAAGCCTTTAACGACCGTGCGGTGACTGAAGAGGACCGAGTAATGTTGAGGGTTAGGAAAGAAAGTTCGTCAAGTGAGGAGAAATTTCAGGAAATTCTTGAGAATTTAAAACCGAGTAGTAAACTGGAGATACCTGAACTTTCTCAAGGTGTTAGTTTGAAGATTGATCCTAACTCGAGTTCTGAGATGGAAAAACCTAAATCTTCTCTATGTGAGTTTAACTCACCTCGCTCTGTTTGTTTAACACCTTCTCATACTGAGACTTTATCGGTTATTCCTTCTGTTCTTAGTCCTCGCCCCACTGCTGAAAGTGACAAGGGATACATGTCTTATAAAATGAGAGAGATGTATCGATCAATAGTATCTTCTATGAAAAAAAACATCTCCAAACAATTTTTTGATTTCGCTCAAGAGCACGACATTCCAAACAAGCCCAGACATCACCACCACCACTGCAAACATCACACTTGCAGGAAGAACAGGAATAGAACATCAATTGACAGAAATCAAAATAATATCGAAACAGATGACGTTAGCCTAATCAGCAAGAAAAGTGTTGCAAGTCAAATAAATCGGATCAGATTCAATGAAAAAACCGAAGAATGGACCAAAGACCATCCAAAAGACTCTCAAAATATCAGTCTAGATGCAAAGTTCGAAACAGGCAATGATGATGAGTTCAGAGTTTCCTTTTCTCCTATTCCAACTGTCCAAAGAAATAAAATTGAAGAATATTTTATCAAAGGAATTTTAAAATACTGCAAAAATCCTCCACGACCTGTCCTAAAACATGAAAAAACTAAAACTTTGATACAGGAATTAAGAGAAGAATGTCAGGAATTCTTGATTGTCACTAGTTTTTTTGCACAGTTTTCAGTGAAAGTAATGAAAGTTTTGAAGTGCTTCATGTTTGATGCGGTTTCTAATAAATCGTTTGATTGGGTTGGATTTTTTTATGCTAGTCAAGATGATCTTGTTCAAATCGCTAAAGATGTGGGAATTTTTTTGGGAATGAAGGTTAGACTTAATGAAAATGTGAAGGTTAATGGGAGTTGCTGTATTTTATGTGCTGCTGTAGGGGAACAACTCACTCGGATTGGCCCAGGCTTTGTTGAGACCTCTGGTAATGGAATGGTAGTTCCTTCCTATGTTGTATGGTACGGAAGTTGAGTAATTTAATTCATAATGAATTAGTGATTAATCCCTGCCCTCGAACTCTATTTAATCCAAAATCTCTAAAACAATCTAAATTTCAACAGTGAAAACAAACATCTGAATAACCCATAAGAAAAATTTAAACTCTGAACCAATCAATTCCAAAAACCAAGAAATTCCATCCTTTTCAATGACATTCAACCATCCTCTCAATTCTCATCCAGTCCAACCCTCAGGGCGCCGATGCTTTAATCCACCTCCCAGCCACTACTTTCCAAATCAAAGAATCCAATCATAATCCAATACTTAATCACTATAAAATCAGATAGGAGCGAAAGTTTGTAATCATCTATAAGAGACTAAACATCATCATTCCATATTTATTACCCTTTCTCGATTCTAGAAATAATTATCTATGGGTGGTCTTTGTTCATTTTGCCAAGAATCCAATCCTCACTTCACCGCAAAGGCCGGTTCCTTAGAATCCGATTCTGAAAAAGCGATTTCGATGAGTGAAAAAAAATTTACAATCAGCAAAGTCTCTTCAACAAACATTCGAAAGTCGATTTCTTCTCAGTCAGCGAATGGTTCTCTCACATTCAAAGGCATCCAAAGAACCAGCAACGAACTTGGCTTCGATTCAAACGAACTAAAAAAGCCAGATTCGTCATTATCTCACTTTTTCAACAGTTTCATCAACCAAAGCCAGGACTACGACGAGAGACAATTTTTATTGGCAGGAATTCTGATATCTTCTAGTTCTGTCAAGGAAAAATCGACGAATTTATTTGAAATCTATGATTTGAACAAGAATGGTCTTCTGAAAAAAAGTGAAATTTCGAGGTTGTTAGAAGAAAGTTTCTTTGTAAGTGTTGAGTGTCTTCCGAAACTTGCTCAAAGTCATGGAGGTAACATTGATGAAGGCATTCGACGCTACCTCGACCAGATTAGACCTCATCAGGACCAGTTCGTCAGTGAGGCCTTGGAGGTAATCATGAAGAAACAACCGGAAATCGGCAAAGAAAGGTTTTGTGAAGTTTATTTGAATGAAGCTGAACATTTGTCGAACAGCTCTGGGATCAGGACTTATGTTTTTAGTAAGTTCGGTAATAAAACTAGTCAGTAGTTAATTATTGCATTATGTGGAAAAGGTCTTGGGTTAAGAGAGTCGATGACGTTAGAGATGAGGAGACTAGAATAGGCTTCAGGAAATGAGGATTTTTTGATGTTGAGGAAAGATCGATTAGGGATCAATGGGCTTTTCTTGTTGTTTTGAATTTGGCTTTAAGGATTCTTGCATTTGCCGGGTTAGTGATAGGGTATGGAATATGGACATTACTTCAAATATTATGAGAATGGATTTTTTTGGGTGAATAGATTTGGAATGGGCTTTTTTGGAAGTTTGTGGAAATATTGCAAGGGAAGGGAGTTGGAAGTGGGTTTTTTTGATGGCTTTAGTTGGATTTTCATATTTTTTTTTTTGTTGTTTTACAGGAATTTTATCTACTTAGGAGATGGGAGAGAATAATTAGAGGATTGTCCAGGGGGTTATTGAGTAGAGTTATTTTTTTAGAGATTTGGATGACTGGTAATTACTGTAATAACAAAAGTTCATGCAAAGCACAACACTCATTAATATTCCATCTAAATCACAGCAAATACATATCGGGTATTTTTCTGTTCAAACCATTAAAAATTCCATTATCTCTAAAAAGTTAGCAGCATATATTGCCTAAACTTTAAAACCCTAAAAAGATCATTAATTCTAAAAAAACTGTTAAATTTATCAGTTTTCTCTTGATTCAAGAGTAACCAGACGATTAATCATCGGCTTGAAGACGAACTTAGGGTCTTCAGTAAGTTGCTTAGGAGAGTAAAATTTTATATGAGAAGTGACTTCTGCAGCTTTTTTCTCACTGATGGTAGTTGGTGTTAGACTACTTTTGACATCCTTTATGAGCTTAAGCGAACAAAATAGTGACATTTATTATTATAATGGAAAGCCCGTAAACCTTTAATCCATTGATTAAGATAGTATCAACCTTTTTATTATTTTCTTAAAAACCTAAAAATTACTGACTATTTTGCTTTTCAGCGATTTTTTGAAGAATTTCATTTTTCGCTTCATCCACTTCGATCATCAAATCTTCTTTAAACTTGTCAATCATCTCATCAAGAGCTCCGACATCATTCCCCAAGTCATCCGCGATTTCAAAATCACTTTTTTCATTAAACTTCAAATAACTCTCTTCACAAAGTACCTTAAAGAAATTTTTTTCCTTTTTCATTCGATTCCAGTTCATAAGTGTCTCAACTTCAAAGATCATTCCAGCAAGTTCTCTTGCATCAGCGATGACTTTTCCAGCTTTTACCCTTCCATAAGTATCACCCATGATGGAAATAAGTAAATTAAGCATAATGACAGGATTGACGATGCTGATAATGATAAAAATGACCCAAGTCAAGGCATTTGTCGGTGATTCTGAAAACTCTCCGAGATTTTGAATGTAAGAAGTAAGGAAATAATTTTCAAGAGGCTGATACTCGATGGTGCCTTCAAGAGGAGCTTTGCTGTGATCGACACTTTGCATGATGAAGGCGAACGCGAGGGTGGAATAGAAAAGCAACACGAAGAAAGACAAGATGTCGACACTGGCTTCCATGATCAGTTTAATCAGGTACCTGGTCCTTTCGAAGAGTCTGAAGAAAGTGATTCCTCTTAACCAAGAGAAAAGCACTAGAAGAGTGAAAATTTCCATTTTAGTGACTTGTGAATCGTTTTCACTTTTTGATTCAAAATTGACGCTTGAGTCGAATAAAGTTGTACTGTTGACTGAACTGCCTTCTGAGGCAGTTGACTGTGGTTCCTGCACTGTGAACGACATGATGAAAAAAGTGTAAAACAATAAAGCCCTACCCATATCAATGTAATTCCACATGTCAGTGAAGTAATCAAGTCCAGCATTGAACATCTGCACGATCTCATAAATGAAAAGAATAGAACTCAGAACACAAGGAACAATTAAATCACCCGGTCCTCCATAAACCCACTGTGAATAAGCACCGAGCCACAACAAGTAAACAATATAAATAATCGCTTGTACCCCAATGAAAAGTCTCACTTTAGTCCATTTGCTATCAAGTATCAAGTGAACTAATTTAGTATAATAAATTTTTTCATTCTGACATTCTAAAATACTTTGAACCAGATCTAAACTGCCCTGACTTCCCATCAACAAGTCAAGTCGAAAAGAAGACTGACCAAAAGCAATGGCCTTTCCTTCATCAACAAAGACGCTTTGATCAGGGAAGTCATTTTTGCTCATCAGAGGATGTTCAGAAGAGACCATCACAGGCAAAGAGGCTTTTTCGTTCACGAACTTCGGCAAGTTTGAGTCTTTGCTTTTAAACAAGCCGAATTCGTAGATCTTGTGAAGATTTGCGAAACCCAGACGGTTAAGTCCAATAAGACTTTCCCCAATATGATAAAAAGCCCAAGTGTCTCCTGCTTCCAGACGTTTTTTTAGTCCTTGGAAAATAGCTTCGATGATGTCGACGAATTTTTTCTCAGTCGCGATTGAGAGAGGTGAATGATTTGTTCTTGAAGGGTAAAAAGGAGAATGCCCTGCAACTGCAAGTTCCATAAGTTTTGGCTGGTTGTAGTTGGAATAAAGATGAACTGTGTTCATGTGGTAAGGCTCGATTATAAAGGAATCGAATTCTTTTTGATGGGCTGGGGTTTCGGTCATGATTGAATTGCAGTATTTGATGTATTCGTAGATTCTGGTACTGTCGCCGAAGATGCTTAATGACTTGCATTTTAAAGGGTTTGATTGCATTCTAGTCTCTTTTCCGGATGTTGTTAAGATCAGGCTTTCGTCAGGTGATATTGCCAAGTCAACAATAGAATCTTCTGTTGTTATTGAGCAGATCTTTTCGAAGTTGTCAAGATCTCTGATGTAAATTACTTTTTCATCTGAGTAGATTAAATAATCGTTATCTTTCGTGAAGTACATTTTTTTTGAATTGAATCCTGAAATGGTTTTGATTTGGTTCATTGTTTGAAGACTGTAAACGAATAACTGGCTATTATTGTTCACATAAAAGAAGTACTGGTCGTCTCTTGAAGGGATCATCATTCTCACCCCTGCATATTCGGTGATAGTGTGAAGATGTTCCCATTTATTCGCATCGTAAACATTGATCAAGTTCTCATCAGCACTGAAAAGACGAGAAGAGTCATGACTCGACATCAACTTCAAAACTCTTCCTTTATGGTTTCGGAAGGTTTTTATCAAGGTTTTACTCTGCAGGTCCCAAACGTTCACTCGGACCTGGTCTCCAGTCACTGCGAAATGCGAGTTTTTCATCACGATGCCTGAGTAAAACATTTCCTGTTCAATGTTCATATCTAAAATTCTTTCTTCTGTGTCGATTTTCCAAGAAAGTATTTTTTTTATATTCCCAATTGTAGCAAAAACGTAAATTTGACTTCCGTCATTGTTTAACTCATAGTCAATAAGTTCCAGTTGAGAGATATCGAATGTCTTTACTTTTTGACCTCGGTAGTCATATCCCAAAATCATTCCAGGAATACTTGAAAATAACAAAGTTGATGACGCGTCAAGTCTTGTGAACTCTTCATCTGGATGAGAGAATTTTACTGTATCACTAAATGTCGGGATTCTCCATGAGGCGACTTTTTTATCATCTCCAACTGAAAAGATAGTTGTTTGGTCCTGACTCACTAAAGCGAACTTCACCCAATGAGTATGACCTTTAAGAGTAATTGCAGGTCTATCTAGTTTTATATCCCAAACCTTGATATCATGATCAAGTCCAGCAGTGACCAGAAAAGATTCATCTAAAGACCCGCTCATAAACCTGACTCTGGCAGTGTGCCCAGTGAGAACTTTCCATACTTCATCTGATCCGAATTTCCACAAATAGACGAAACCGCCTTGATCCCCAGCAGCGACGTAGGTATTTCGAGTAGAGATCTTAATACACCAATAGTAACCATTTTTTGTTTCTTGATTCATGAGGACTGTGCCGTCGGTTAAGTTTAAAAGCACTGCAGCTCTCTGACTAGCAGAGGCGATATATTTATTATCAACACTGAGATCAATAGCGTATATTCCAGCTCTATCTTTATGCACAACAGTTCCTTCAGCAGTTCCTTTCGGAGCATCAAGTTGCCATCTCCTAACAGTTCTATCATCTGAAGCAGTGTACATGATTTTTTCGTCATAAGATATCTGAATAAAGTTAATCTCATCTGTATGTCCTTTAAACTCATCAACTTCGACAAGGTCCTCTAAGCGAAGTTTCTTGACAGTGCCCGTAGCTCCAGCGACAAGAAGAAATTCATCATTTTGAATCAAAGTCAGGGTCCATATCGATCCTAAAGGTAAAGCTTTGTCTAAAACAACTTGTCTACTGTCTCGGTCAACTATTCCTAGTTTTCCTTCTCGACTTCCAAAGACAAATCTTTTCTCATCTCTGGTCATCGCAAGAGCTGAACCTTGAAAGGGCGTGTCGATCATGACTGGGGCTAATTCTTTCAAAGCTTGAGAGACTTTCGTTAGGTCGTCTTTAACACCAGTTGTTTGGTAGAATTCAGGGACTGTGTTAAAGATGTCTTCACTTACTGATTTGCGCATATTCATCAACTCAACGTCTTGACCTTCGAGCAGAGGGCGAGATAGTCGATTTTCGGCCATTTATTTCAAGAGGACTCAGATAGGAACAGAAAGAATATTTGGGTGGAAGAATGTTTGAAGAGGTTGGAGAAGGGATTTTACTTTGTGAGTTAAATTTTTGATGAATTTTTTATGGTGAAAATGTTGAATTGAGGATTTTTTGAAGTGGTTTGATGAAAAAGTTAGAAAAATCTTAATTTTTTAGTTAATTCTTGTGGATCTTTCTCTATCAAATCTAATATTATCTTGTTTGGTATTGATCTTTATCACTGAAAATACTATTTATTATCATAAAATTTTAGAACTTTAGACTATTATCACAGTGAAAACAATGAAGGAGAACTTAGAAATTTTAGAACTTCTTCAGATATCAAGTTAAAACTGCAGAGATTCCTCGATTTCACAAAAGCTAGAAAAAACTCAAATTTTTTGCAAAGAGCAGAAAAACGTTTTTTTGAATTCAAAACGAAAAATTTCTTAACATCAGGCCTTTGTAAAAATTTGAGAAGATCTAAAAAAAACTTAGCAGTTTTCCACTTACTGCTTAAAATCAAGTGAGAATCATGAGTAACAGCAACGACCAAGCCCGTTGCAAGGTCTTGTTGTGAGTTTAAAGCGGATTCAGCAGAAGTCCGAATCACTGAAATAGCATCTTCAAATTCTTGTCCTAAGTTATCACCTCTAATGACTTTAGAATTATTCATCATGACTCTCAAGATGTCTTCTTGGTGTTCATCGATTTCGCCATTAAACATCCGAAATGCGAAGACTGAATGCCAGATGACTTCAAGACAATGATTTAAAAGGAACTGAGAAGGGTTCTTACAAAGAGACTCGATTTTCGGCAGTTGGATGTAAAAAGGATCGGATGAAATTTCTATGCAAAAGTCTTTGTTCTGGTCGATCCACCAAGGGACCCACTCTTGAATATGCTTTAAAACTTTTCCACTGTTGATAAAACTTAAAAAATCTTGTTTTTCTGAATCAGTAAGACCATCTATGAAGTTTTCATGCTCAGCAAGTGAAAGGATTTGTTGAAGTCTTTTCAATTCTAAGTCTTCTTGAATATCTTTCATTATAAGGTCTGGAGTCTGATCAGCTTTTTGGATCATTTCTGAGATTTTTCTTTTTTCTTCTTTTGTTGATTTACGTGATTTCAAGGATTGAATTACTTGCTCTTTGTAAAAATCTTCAAGACATTCTGGGTTGTGGGACTTGTAGCAGATGAGTGAGCAGTAAGGGATTGAACATTTAGGGCAAATATATTTGTTGGCTTTTTTCTTGCAGATGTAGCAGAGACTCACGGATTTGAAGAAGTTGTTTGGCTCTTGCAGCTTGATATTCATTTTTACAAGGTTGATTAAAGTGAACTTTTTTTGTGAAATATTTTAGTTGGTTAGTGAATTTTTTTATTGAGTTTTGGGGTTTTTATATTGAAATTTTGATGTTATTGGTAAGGGTTTTTTGTTTTGAGGCTTGGGTTATAGGTAAATTTCTTACTATAAATGAATCCAGGATTTAATAGGAACTTTAAATCTTTGAAAATCAAAGAAACTTTGCAAACAAAATCATATTGTTCATCTCCTCAGCAGACCACAAAGCAACTGCGTAGTTTTACTCCACTAAGCAAACACAAATGTCATCTAAAAGATACAAAACTTCAAATTCAAGTAAAAGGTCCCAGTTTCGAATTCGGTCTAACTCCAAGATTCGAAAAATTCTTCATCCCAGTGACAAACCACAAGCCAAGTGATCTTCAAATCCACGAAATAAACAAAAGAATAAAACAAAACAAGATATCCAGCCGACTCTCTCCAACCGAAAGATCTTTACTATCCAGACAAAAAGCCCAAAAGCATAAAATCCGATCAGAAGTAACAAAACTAGCAAAGGAATGTCTAATGACCTTAAAAAAAGAGAAGTTTCAAGGAATCATCCAATTAAAAACCCACAAATATTCATTAAGACTAAAACAAGGAGAGTTCAAAAGACTTGCGAAAGTTTGGAGTCAGTTTCTTTCCCTATGTGGCTTTTGTTTCTGTATTACAAAAGTCATTGAAAATCGAAAACGTCTTAAAAATCGAAACCGACAGCGATTGAAATGGATTCGAAGTATCTGCAGGGCAATTGGGAAGTTTCGAATTGTTCTGAGGAAGGTTAGGGCCCGGAAGAGCTTGAAGGTAAGTTTTATTTAGAAACTTAAAGTCACGTTCTTACCTGTCATCAAGTTGTGGGTACGAGCAAAGCACACCAAATATAGAAATGAACTGGCTAATTACCTTGAAAGCGCGGTTTCAGAGGCTGGGTTGTATCGTTTAATTGTTAAAATGAATGACAACTGTAAATTCATCCAGAAATCTCTTAGGTCCTGCCTGGCTTACAAGAGAATAGTTTATAAAAAACTGATCCAAGGCTGGGAAACTGTCGAAGCTGAACTCTCATCAAAAACCCGCAAAACCCTGAAATTTTCCATAACTCCGGAGCAGTCCCCTGATAAAAAAACCCGTTTTTCAGTTCCTCTAGAAGTAAGACTCGTTTTTATCCGAAAGTTCCTAAAAGAAAAATTCAAAAATTTCTTGAAAGTATTAAACGTCCATCTTTCAGAATGTCGAGAAATCGATAAAACAAATGAAGAAAACAAGTGGGACATATTAAATCACGATATTGTCCTTCCATACCCAACCCGGCCAGTATTTCCTTTATTTATAAACATCTTCCCTTCAAGTATTTTCCAAGAACTAAGAAAATCCGCATTAAAAAACCGTACAAGCTGGGAATTTCTTTTAGATCAAGACCGATTGAAGCTAGAAAAAAGTTATTAAAGTAATAAACATGGTGAGATTACGGCCAGACCCACGTGGAGTCGATTTTCACGAACTCTTCAAGTCCCAGACAACAGGAATGCCTTTTTCTAAAGTATCGATAAAATATTATTATTACAGGTGGATGGATCATGCTTTGAAGGCGCCTTTCGTTGCTATGCCTGCGACTTTTGCTACTTTTTTTGCGGGATGGTTTTTCTATAGTTATTTCAGAGATTATATGAGACTTGGAGCGAAAACAAACAAGAATTACATGGTGAATGAAAGACTATTTGAATATCCTGCCAATGCCGCTGATAGAAGACATATTAGAGGAGAATGGAATAACAACTTTTACTGCTGGACTGATAGTCCTGACTGTGGAAAGGACTTCAAACAGAGGTACTTTAGTTAAGTTTAGATTAGGAGCCTGAATTTTGAAGAGCTTTTAATAACTCTTCTTCTGAGACTAAGTCGCTTTTTTTGAATGATGGCTTTTTAGTCACTTTTTTCACTTCACTTTTAACGTTTTTACGTTTTGGTGTGTAAGTTTCACTCGGCATGTCGTTGTCACTGTCTTTTTCGATGAAGCTGTCGTTTGAGTCAGACCCGTTTTTTTTTTTCTTACGATTTTTCGCTTTAGGAACATTTTTTTTTATTTCTTTTTTTTCTTTTTTTTCCTCGATTTTATTCTCTTCTTTTTTCACCTTCACTTCACTTGTCTTTGCCCATGGAAGAGTCCTTCCAGTTTTAATTTCATTTGATTTACTTTTATTCGGTTTTTCCAAAACCAAGCTACAAAGCAAGTCATCTTCTTCAGGGTTGAAGTTTCCTTCTTTCAACTTATTTGACCTAGTAAGAACGATTTGTTCAATTTTTTCCTCAGGTTTTTTTGAAGGCGTCGCATCGATGGCAAGGGTTGAATCCAGTTGAATCGAAGGAGGTTCTTCAATAAGTTGAGTAGGTTCGATTTTCGGACTGGGGATCAGAATGGTCGGTTCAAATAAAGTCTGAACGAGAAGTGTAGGTTCAAAATTGTCAGGAATGACTAAAGTCGGTTCGTCGTAGTCATTGTTTTTCGCCTGGTCTATTCGAATATCTGCCTCTTTTAAAGGATTTGGATTCAAATGGTCTTCAGCGACTTGCCAGAATCTCAACTCGGCTTGGAGCTGCTCTGATAGAAGATTCGCTGGGAGGAATAGTTTTCCAATCCTCATGAAATCGAGAACTACTGAGAAATAAGAAGGGTTCCTGTCGAAGAAATAAGCACCATCAAAGATTATCATGTGATCCACGTCTCTTCCTGTGATCACCTTGGCTAGAAGAGAATTCGGGTACTTCATGACTGTCGCTCTTAGCACTCTAAAGCGTTTTCCTCCAATATCTAAGGTGAGAACTGGGGAAAGCTCCATTTATTCTAAATCTTGTCAATGAAAAACCCGCGGATTCACTGTTCTTGAGAAGGATCTTTAGAGTTCGTTTTTAGAGGCTTTAAAAGTTATGTTATCGATTAATTTAATTCTTGAATTTTAGTTCTATATTGGAAAGAAAACTTGAGATCTCTGAAAAGTCCAGGAATGTCTTTCGAAGCTTTCCTACACCCAGAGGCTCTTTTTCAGACACTGACCAAAAAATAGTGTTTTCGGTTTTTGGACCTGGACTGCTTGTTTCGAAGTCAAAATTGTAAAGTTTTGATTGACTTTGCTGTCTTTCAAGACAGTCTAACTTGATTTCTGAAAGCCATTCGTCGTTTAGTGCTTGGAATTCTTGAGATAACTCACGAAACATTAGTTTATAAAAGTCGATATTTGCGCAGTTTACCCTTGACGCTTACACCATTTCCGTGGTTCATAATGGACTTGATATTTAAGTTTTGGAGGGATTTTTTTGAAGAGTATTATTTGAATTTTTAGAAATAAAATTTTTCATATTGGATTTTTTGATCGGCAGAAGTTTTGGGAATGGAGTTTATTGGGAATTTTCTTGTTTTAGGGATTGATTTTTTTTTTTTGGGATAGGGTTAGGTAATTTGAGAATAGTATTTGAATATGGTTTTCCTTTTATTTCTGGGTTTGTATGCTGATTTTTTAACTAATTTCATTAAATATTTAAGAGGGATGTTTTATGGTTTTGTGAGATTCTGATAGGATGAAGGATCAGCTGTAGGAAATTCTATTGAATTACAACTTCAAAATACCAAAATTATTTACCCTACTAATATATTATCAACACATATTATATATCAGTTTATAAATTTTTATAAGTCTTATTTCTTAGTTCTCCAAAATTTCATTTGTTAACACCAATTTACCTTGAATATCAGAAATTCAAAATGTTTTTCAGTATTTATTTCTTGATGTGCTCAAAATTTCATGTACTCACAAGTACTAACCCTTTATATCAGAAATTCGATAAGATACTCTTTAATATCCTAAAAATTGAGATCTATAATACTAACCCTCAATATCAGAAATTCAATAAGATACACTTTAATATCCTAAAAATTGAGAGCTATAAATTCTTGCACACATTAAAACATATATTTATGAGTTCAGAATACATGTAATTCTTCTGAACGTTTGCATAAGTCATCTTTAATGATAAAATTGTAAATAGAAATTAAGTCAGCTATAATGCTATCTGTTATTGACAATTCTACATCTATATCCATAAACTACTTATAAAAGGATGATTATTTGGCTATTATTCAGTGCGAAATTAGCTTTTGATGGAGTAAGTTCAGAAAATCTGGGATCTACTATTAAGAACTTTTAGTTTTGTTTATATTAATCAGGTAGTTAAATAATTGATTAATTATTAGTATTTATTTAAATTTCTTCATTCTAAACTATATGAATTAGGTCTTTGTATTAACTTCTTTGATGTTTATTTCGGATAAAGCTTCAGACATTTTGCATCTAACTTAAGAAAAGCCCAAGATTTACAAAAAGAATGGTTAAAAGTTTAAAGGCTTCTGATGAGCAAGCCATATTTACAGTTTTCAATATTAATTTCACATATTTACTTACAATTTCAAAGATTTAACCGACTGGTCAGATTTTCAATTCTTATCGTTTCTAAGAAAAGGAATTAGAATAAGAAAAATTACAGACTGATAAAGACAGTGAGAAGTTAATAAAATCGATAAAAGTAAGCAATAGGGAAAAGCTAAATACTTTGACTTCGATAAAGTTTTCAAGATTACGGTATAATACAATTAGAAAAAAAAACATATTATAAATAAAGTATAAATAAGCTTAGAAAAATCACTACGGATATCACCATAATTAGATTAAAATTTCAAGACACAGATTTATTTCGACTGAGATTATAGAATTCGAAGCAGTTTGAGAAGAAATTAATTAAATAGGCCTAATTTCGAGCACTTAACACAAAAAACAAGATTTAACTATTTTCTAGAGGAAATTCAATATCTCAATCAATCAAACCGAAAGGCAAAATTTTTTAATGGGTTCATTTCGCCAACCGTTTTTTATATCATGCCTCATGCCTATGCGTATTCGAAATAAACCTATACTTGATTATCTATATAGACACTCTGTATTCTTAAATTAAAAAAAAGATAATAATACTAAATGAACTGTACTAGCCTAAAGTTACGAGCTACGCTCCCAATCTTTTATTTTTATCACTGAAATCCATGTTATTCCTGTTAATCATGTTATCCCTTATTCCTTATAATTCTTCAATTTTTGCAGTATCTTCCACATCATTTCTTCATCATCATTTTACCCATAATAAAAATGGTGTTCTTAACCAAAGAGGCTCTGGAGAATCTAAAGGTTTACAAATACCATGGAACGCCTTTAACTCCTTTATGTCGTCTTTTGAACTGGCTACTCTGGGAACCGATAGCGAAATGGCTTCCAAGCTGGTTAGCACCAAACACAATCACTATAATTTCCTCTCTTTCCATGATCATAAGTATCGGTCTTCTCTGCTACCAAGCAGACGTTGATCTAAAGTCGCAGCCAAGCACGGGTTATTTGGCTCTGGCTCTTTTCGGGTACTGGTTTTACGACTTGCTGGACTGTTTAGACGGTAAACAAGCCAGAAATCTTAAAGTCTCCAGTCCTCTAGGCCAGCTGTTAGACCACGGTTTGGATGGAAGTGTGAATGTCTTCACAACTGCGATGATCAACATCATCTTCTCAGGGAATTTCCACACCTGGGAGCCTTTCTTCGTCACATTTGCGATAATGACTCTGCACTTTTACGCTGCCTGGACTGAGAAGAAATGTGGAATAATGAGAACGTCTTTTGGAGGGTTCGGAGTGCATGAGTTCACCCATTTTAACTACCTGCACATTGTTCTTACTATGGTTTATGGGTATGAGTTTTGGGATTATGAGTTGTTTGGGTTTAAGTTGAGGTTTTTGCATTGTGTTTATTTGAGTATCACGTATGTCACACTGTTGCCGATGTATCTTTATGAAAATTTGGTCATCGTTGGTATTTCGAGCTTTGCTACCATCTTTCCTATGCTTCAGATGTACCTCGCTGGGTGGCTTTTGTACTCGAGTGAAGTTTATAAGGGATGCTTGATTTTTGTACTTCTTTCCATTGGGTCTATCATTGGAGTCATGAATGTTGATCATACTGTTAGGAATACTACTAAAGAGGATTTTAATTACTTGAGGGCTGACTCGACTTTGTTTTTAATGGCCTCGATTGGGATTTATTATTTTAGAAGTCATGTTTTGGCTGTTGATGCTGTATATGGTTTGTTTGTGGTTTCTTTTGTTTATTTCTGGGTTTTTACTATTGGAGTCACTTTAACGATTTCGAGATTTTTAGATATTCCCCTATTTAGTGTCAAAAAACCTAAAACTAGTTAAGTTAGATTTAATATTAAGGATATCTTAGGTGTTGATTTAAATAATTGGAAAAAGTGTTTATGTAAGACTTAGTTAAATCTTTGATTAAAATAACATCACTGATACTTGATTTATACCCCTGCTTAAATTGTTTAGCAGTACTCTAACATTGAGTTTTGAAATCTTAGATGAATTCAGATTTTTACTATTGGAATCACTTTAATGATTTTCGGTGCTTTAGGTACCCCTAATTAGTGTTGAAAACTAAAAGTAACTAAGCTAGAAATATCATTAAGGATATGGTAAGGTTTATTTCAAGTCCTTTTAAAGAGATAGGACCTTAAATAAGAATTTTTTATTTTAGCTAAAAATGACCCCACTGAGACTTGAACTCAGACCCCCGTCTAATTGGTTAACGGTACTCTAGCATTGAGTTATGAGATCTGAGATTTATTAGCAATGAAAAATTTTGAAGCATGATATATTTGACTGAAAGAATAAAAACCTATAAATTTTTAGGTCCACTCCTTAACCCAAAATTAATTTCTCATCAACTTTTACTCCAAAACAACAATTAAAAATTTCCTAAATCAAATTCCATATTCTTCTAAATCAATCAAACCATTATAAAGATAATGTTTTTCCTGCATCCCAAGGCAGAGATTGAAAAAGAATCAAACGAGCTGATGAACAAATTCTTGAAATATCTGAGCTTCGGTGCAGTAGCAGTGATCCTGATGAGACTCTCTCCAAAGTTCCTTGCCCGTGATTAGTTAGTAATAAATAATGAGTTTGCACGATAGCCTCGAATCAGACCTGCGAATCATTTCAACAGAAGGCAAGAAGAAAAGTTCTCAAATAAAAGACTTAGCAGACAAAGCCCTAGTCGACTTACGAAAATCTCCAATGATTCCATCAGACTCTATCCTTCAGGTAGTTGAATCAGTTAAAGGTGTGGGTGTGGTAAAGATTTACACTCATATCATCAACATCCTTCAAAAGCTCCTGACTCATCATCTGATTGACAGCATTTCTATCATCTCAGTCCTGGAGTTCTTAAGTTCCATCATCTTAGAGGTTAACGAAGAATCACTTCAGCTGAAAAGTCTTCAAACAATCATGCTCGTACTCAACCCTCAAGTAGTCATTCTCACTGAAGACCTCGTCGGCATTGTCTGGAAACTCAGTCTTTCCTTACAAAATTTTAAATCAGCGCTAGTCCGAAACACCGCATCAGCCAGTCTTCGTCAACTGGTCGACATCACCTTTGAAAAGCTCTACGATTGCAAAGACCGTCCTGATTCCTGTGAAGCGAAAAGTATTGGAGAAAGTTCAGTGGTTCTTTTCAGGTATATCAATGAATTAGTTGCTGGAAATCATATCATGTGGACTGGTGAAAAATGTAAAATGAAAGCGGAAGGTGTTGGACTTTTGATAAGTATTATATCAAGGAAGAACTTTGCATCGTGCTTGAGCTTGGAATGGAAAAAGGAACTGGAAAGGACGATGATGGTGCTGAAGGATAATTTAAGTGAGAGTATTGAAGAGGGTTATACGAATCTTTGCATTTCTGCCTGTGTTCATATTGTTAACCTCACACAGACCGGCCATGAACACCTTACTCGACTCAAGCCGTATATTGAAGGCCGCACTTTTCCGGACTGGATCAAAATTTCAGCATTAGAAGCTGTGACTCTTATTCTAAGGAAACCTAATCAACTGGAAAGTCTTCTTGTTGATGAAATTCTTGTCAAACTATTTGAAAGTTGTGGAAAAGCTGCTGTTGAACTTGTTGATAATGATGATGGAAAAAATTCGAAGGCTAAGGTTAGGATTGTTATTGAAATTCTTAGTCATCTGGTTGAATGCTTTACTGATTATTGTATGAGAAATCGATTGGTGCTTAATGAAGGGGTTTTAAGTGATAAGAATGCTGAAAGTTTATTGTTTCAGATCTGGAAACCTTGCTTGGCTTTGATTTCTGCTTTGTTGAATATCAATTTATCTGAAAATCAGCTGCAGTCTGTTCTTACGATTTATCAGAGTCTTATCAACTTTTTAGGAACTTTCGCTTTGGTGCAAGGCCGAGAAGCAACAATCTCCTCTCTAGCAATCCACTCAAAGCCAACAGGTACAGCCTTAACCTACAAGCAGCTCCTCTGTTTCAAAACCCTTCTAAACGTAGCCCACGGTCTTCACTGCGTGCTAGACATGAAATCCTGGCATCGAAT
This sequence comes from Stentor roeselii, assembly GCA_006503475.1. Lineage (NCBI taxonomy): Eukaryota > Ciliophora > Heterotrichea > Heterotrichida > Stentoridae > Stentor > Stentor roeselii. The sequence continues at coordinate 116,527 of RSEH01000034.1, forward strand.
CCTAAACAACTTCCAAGTCCTAGACACATTTCTAAAGAGTTGCAAAAGTGAAGACGAAACAACAATTTTAAAAACAGCTTTAGACAACTTATTCACAAGTACATCATCATGGAGCCTTGCAGCTCTGACAGAGTTTATCGGTGCTCTCGGTCAACTCGCTTTAGAATACATGGAAGCTTTGAGTTCCAACGACAAAAAAGTCTCAGTAACAAGAATCTTCGGGCTCGACAAGCTAATAACCGTGACTCTGAGCAACCTTGACCGTGTTCACCTCTTCTGGGACAACATCGCCGTTTACCTCGACTGTACCTGCAACTCAAAGTCTTCAGAGATAAAGCACATCGGAATCTCCGGCCTTTCTAAACTCATCGTCAAGCTTTTCAAGCACTTCGTCGATTACCCTCCACAAGTGAATGAAACCAGCAAGTGGAGTAACTGGCAAAAAACTTTATTCGCTTCTTTGCATGAGTTGGCAAGTAAACAAGAAGCTGAAGTCTATAAATCGATTTACTCTATTCTTCAGTCATGTGGAGCTCAACTTGATAAATCGGGCTGGGCTGTTATTTTAGCGATTTTGTTTGAACAGGACCTGGGAAGCAACTCTTCGCTGGCTTTTAAATGTTTGCATTTGATTGTTAATGATTTCTTGGAAAGTGAAGAACTTTTGAGTTGTCTTGGAAAATTAGTGAGTTTTATATCGAAGTTCGCTTGTTCGAAAGATATCAATCAAAGTATCGGCGCTGTCGGGATGTATTGGAACTTGGCTGATTATTTAGGAAGAGTGGGAAAAGATGAGGAGGACAGTTGGTGGCTTATTTTGGGAAAACTTAAAGAACTCGGGCAAGACTCTCGGCTCGAAGTCAGACACTCTGCTCTTCATTCTTTGCATGTCGCACTTACTACTCATGGGTCTTGCCTCTCACAGGGACTATGGAAGAGAATCATGGAAAATATCATCCTTGACCTTCTTCGACATATTTCAAGCACCTACTTCAATAATGCGACTCTTACACAAGAAGTTCCCATCCTCGAGCCACAAGGCTTTATGCAAGCAGAGCCTTCAGAAAGTCCTCCAAAAAGAGGTAAAAAAAATCTCCAAATTTCTATTCCTACTGACCTGGCACATCCTCTTGTTAGTGAAACTCCGAAATTCGCTGGAAAAATCGAGATGCCGAAAGAGGATAAAATCATTATTCATCATTCTCGTGATACTTTAGAGAAGCAATGGGAAGAAACTTTTCATATTTTTACTCAAAACCTTGGGAAATTGTTTCGGACTTATTTGTCAAATCTGGAAAAAAGTGATGAAGATGTGTTTAAAACACCGACTTTAAAGAAGAACTGGGATTTGTTGATTTTGAGACTAAAAGAAGGTCTAGATCACGGAACGACTAACATAATCACAGCAGTTCTAAAGGCAGTGAAAGAATTACTGAGTTGTCCAAAGGTCAGCACCTTGTTTTTCAATAAATGGAACTCGAGTTGGGAGATATTTTTAACTTTATGCAACAGACTACAAGTTTCAAATGTAAACATTCCACACAAGCTAGTCCTCATCATCTTAGAAGACCTGACATTGATTTACTCGACTGACTACAAAGAACCCTACCAAGAAAAGTGCCTTCACACACTTTACCTTCTGCTAAACGGACTTCTTGAAGCCAGTAAACTCGAAGCCACTTTGACCCAATGCAAAATTCTGCAAGAACAAAAAGAAGTCTTCGATTTCCTCGAAAAATTTTCAGGTTTTTTAATAAAAAACAAAATCAGTCTCACTACTCATCTTCGGTTTCTTCTCAAGTTCTGCAAATACGACGGGCAAGACTCGCATTCAGACGGTCTTTGCAGAAGAGCTTTAAAAGGCTTAGAAGCGATCATCGGGAAAGAGCCGACATGCATCGTTCCAGTAGTGACAGACCTACTCGCGACCTTTGAAGACCTGCTAATTGCGCGTTACAACCCAGAGACCCTGCTACTGATGAACGTGACCTGCAAAGGCGCTCTTCCCTTGTTTTACGTGGCAGGGGAGAGCTTTTTGAACTTGCTTCCTCTGATCATGAAGTACAACTGCTGGGACAAGCTTCTTGGCCTGTTGTCAAACCTGCTGCTTCCTGAAGAGTCACTCTTGGAAACCCTTAGCAAGACCGCCCTGGAAGACATGATGAAAACAAGTGAAAAACTCGATATTCAAATCGCGAAGGCCATCACAGAACAACTCATTCCTGCTTCTATGAACATGCAAAACGCTGTTCAAAAACAACTTATCGACCTTTTGGATAAAGGATGTGAAAATTATTACCAGGTCTATAGAAGCTATGAGTTTAGTGTTGATGAGTCTTTTAGCTTCGCTTGCTTGACTGGACTTTTTGAACTCTCTCGTGTCAGGGAACCTACTCAAGAGGAAGAAGATAAAAAACCTGTCGCTGAAGACCCGCTTTATTTGAAGGTTGCGAAAAAAACTACTCCGGTTCTTGTTAGGAGATGTCAGGAATTACTTGAAAAATTTGTGAATGAAGAAAAGGGAATGGGAATCATGCCGCTGCCTAAACATCGCGAAATGGAACTTGTTAAACTTTTGGAACTTATTAAAAAACTTGAGGTTCCTGAAGGCGTTTTGAAGAAACCTGGAAAAAAAGCTCATTTGTTTGAATTGTATTTAGTTTTGTGTGATTTGGTCATTGCTAAGGAAGTTGAGGTTAAGGATGCACTGAGGGATGTTTTGATTGAGTTTTTTAGTCAAGTAGATTAAATGTATTGGTTATTTTTCTGTGGATTGAAGTAGTTTTATTTAATATTTAAGGAATGGAATTAGTTCTGAAAGCATGATCACCTTTTTGTTGAAAATTTCTTCAATTATCTTCAATAAAATATCAAAGCACTTATAATAAACCTCATAAAAAATGCTAATATTATCCCTTCCCATTTAATCCAAATAATCTCATCAGAATATCCCTTAATTCAAACTAATCTCTAGTTACTTAACTATCTTGCTCAATAACACTAGAAATCCTGTTGATATCCAGTAATCCGAGCGAGTCAGCAAACCACAAAGTCAAGAAGACACTAGGTCCATTCCTAAGCATATACTTGCCAAGTCCAACATAAGCTCCATAGATATTATAGTATTCTCCAATAGTTTTCATGCCCCCTTCAGCAAAACTAGCGAAATACGGTTCACCCTTCGAGTTCCTAGGTGCAAGTTCGACCATCTTCCTAACACTATCAAAAGAGTATCCATAAAGCAATCCCACAAAAGTCCCAAAGCTCAAATACAATAGTCTCATCGAGAAATCACTGAAAGATCCTAAAGTTCCTCCAAAATACTTAAAATGCGCACATTTGTCCTTAGCAAAGTCAGTCCAAAACAAAATCCCTGCAGTTTCTAAACTGTATCTCATCATAACAGGAATACTACTTCGGGTGAAAGGAAGGAGTCCATCATTCTTCGCGATTGAATAAGCAGCGTGGAGATACCCTCTGTACCCTCTCGAGTGCTCCTTCGGCAAGATAGTGTCTTGATGGTACCTTCTGGCGACATTAAAAAATGGCACCGGGATCCAAGACGTGACTGCTCCGATCCAAGCTGAAGTAATCAACTTTTTAAACCAGGCAACGTCGATCACTGCTTCGTCGACAGGGTAGCCTCCGTTGAAGTCTCTCCATAAGTAAAAACGAGCAGAGTTGAAAGTTAGCCCGAATGCTGAGTAAAAGGCGAGACGTGAACCGAAACCTTGTTGGAATGTATCTGATTTGAAGGCTTCTCGAAGAAAGATACGCAACTGCGCGAAGGAACCTGGGAACATGTAAAAACGATGGATCTCGGATAGAGGAGTGTGGATTTGCAGGTATGATGCTGTGATCAGACCTGATGCCGCTCCTGTCATTATTGACATTTGGAAATTCCACACTGGGCTCCAGTCCTTTGGAGCCACCCAACGGTAACTCTTGGGCCGGACACGGTCCATATGATTCCTTGATATGACGATCGGCCTTTGTCCTTCAAATTCTTGGAACATATATTATGGCTAGCATTTTATGTTTGAAGTAATAGATTTTTATGACTAAGAAGGAAGGTTTTTCTCGTTTCCCCTTTAAATTTTTCAGTGGTTTGAGAATATAAATGGAAAGTGATACGGAGAAGTTCAATTATATTGAATGTCGCATCGCTGATAGGATCAAGCCACTCGAAGATCAACTCTTGGTGCAGGAAGAAATGATTCAAGGACTGAAAACGACCTTAAACGACTTAATCCAAGCCCTCAAAGTGGACCATAAAAAACTAGACCTGTCTAAACTTTCCTCGAAGACTCCTGGAGAACCTAAATCAGAAAGAAGATCATCTCAGGTAAATTGATAATCGAATACTTATAAATAACTCTTAATGCAGAAAGTCTTTGAAAGCTCTTTTTCAGAGCCTTGATTTAAATCTTGGCCTTGGATCATAAAAATGTCTGAAGAAGAAAAAGCTCAGACTCCTGCCATTCCTCGAGATGATGAGGATTCGATATTTGACTTGATAGTCAAGAGAAAAATTCCTTCGAATGTTGTTTATGAAGATGATCTTGTTATGGCTTTTAGAGATATTTCTCCTCAGGCACCTGTGCATATTGTTCTGGTCCCTAAACATCGAGATGGACTTACGAGGCTTTTTAATGCTGAGGAGAGACATAAGGGGATTTTAGGTCATTTGATGTGGGCTGCGTCTCACATAGCAAGACAAGAGCATCTGGAAGAAGGATGGAGACTTGTAGTGAACGATGGAGTGAACGGTTCTCAATCAGTCTACCACTTACATCTGCACATTCTAGGCGGAAGAAAACTGGGATGGCCTCCAGGTTAATAAACTTACCACTATTAATTACTCTCCTTCTTCAACTCAATCAATTCATTCAACTTCTCATCAAGTTCAGCAGCGAGATTTCCAAACTTTCTCTTCGAGTTATTCAAAATCTTCGATAAATCCGCCAAAGCACTTGAGTCATTTTGCGCAGGTTTAAAAATCGAAGGACGACCTTTAGTGATTCGAGTGTTCAACTTGCTAGGTTTAGGGTAAGTGGTTTGATTATCATTGTAATTTCCGTTTTTATCATCATCAGTTCCTATTTGATCATGAATAGTTCTTTTAATAATCGAGGCTTTCTTCTCAGCAAGATTTTTAATGATCGTGAACTGACCAGGAAAAGCTTTTCCAACCTTTTTGATGACTTTTCCGGGCAAGGCGAAACCAGTGGAGCGCTTGTAAACGACGTACCTGGCGAAACTTGGTTCATCGAAATAAACGAAGTAATCTCCAAGTACTGACTTTTTTTTATACTCGTATAAAGAGCTGAATTCTCCGTTTATCTTCAGACCTACCCTGACCTCCCCTTCTTCCAAGAACATGACTTCAGTGGGAATCGTGTTTTCTTTTATCACATAAGCGCCTTTTCTATATATCCTTGGCTGAATGTGAAGACATACGAAGTACCTGAAATCGTCTTTATCACCGAAAAAGACTTTGAACTTGTAAAAGATGTCTTTGAATAAATGGTCTAATATCTTGCATCGTAGGTTTTCAGGAATACTGTTTAAAAAACTGTTGTGAAAACTTAGGTATGAATCGCTTTCCTGGTAATTCCAGTGCTTCTCTGCTAACACCCTAGCCCGGTCGTTGTTGAAGTAAAAGTTGAAATGTTCTAAGATTTTTTGCTTTAGTTTTGGGCGAAGTTTTCCGTAGTTTAATTCTATTGAACTGACCCAGATCTCCGAGTCCCCTACTCGCTCATCATTTTTTCCTGAGTTCTTTAGCCGATTGATGGTATCCGTGGCTTTTCCCATCGAATAAGCATACATAGTAGGACCAATGATAAGTAAAAGAATACAAAACCCCATTTCATATTTATTCCGAGCACTTAAGTCTCCATATCCAACAGTCATCAAAGTGGTATAAATAAAATACCAAGTTTTAATAAGTTGCTCTCCATTCGTCAGTAGTTCATATCCGTAATCATCCTCAAAGTTCGGTTTTTCATTTTTATACTCTTTCACAATCCGAATGTAGTACATCCATATGCAAGCCAACGAATAAGACGTGAAAAGCATTCCAAGTATCTGATAAATAAGACTCCAAAAGAAGTTCAAAACAATCACAAGTCTCTTGCTAGTCCTATGATCAATAAACTTTAATCTTTCCACAAAACTTCTAATCAAATTGTTCATCGGAATCATCACAATAAGCTTCGGCATTTTAAAAACTCTAAACAACCTCAGCCAATACTCAGCATTAGGATGACCTGAAAAATGCAAAGGCAATAAAGAAGCGATATCTAAAATCATCCAAGCTCTGAAGTACTTGAAAACAATTCCCTGAAAAGAGTTGACGGGTCGACCTTTCAAGGTGGTCTTGGTGATGAACTTCAAGAGAAAGTCGAGGATGAAGCAAGCCCAGACGAAATAATCGAAATTTAACAAGTCGCCAGTTGGATGCTCGTATCCCAAGAAGTAAAGACTGGTGATCACTGAGTATTGAACTAGGATCAGCATGTAAATGTCGAAGATTTTCTTCACTGGGTTGTCTTTTGAAATTAGAGGGAATCCGTGACGCTCTTCTGGGTTGTTTTCAACTAGAGTCGACTTCAAAGAGGTTAAAAACCTGAGAGTCCTTGCGGCCATTGAAGGTCTTCTGACCTCAGTTTTATGCTTTTCTAGATTAAAATCTTGCCCATCATCTTGAATTGTATTGATTCCGTCACTTATCTTCCCATATAAGAACTGATTTGAAGTTGAGACAGTTTCATGGGGTAATTCAGCTTCTTTCGTTTCCATTTATTTAAAAATTAAAATAGGATATTTATAAGAATTTCTGAATTAGACTAGCTACAAAGATGCTGACATGAATAACAATACCTCGGGTCTTGAATCACGAATTTTTCAAGGTCACACAAGGGAAAGTCTTTCGGACCTAAACAAAGCTCGCATTTTTCAGTCATTTTCACTGGAACCAGCTTAGAAGCTGTTCTTAACAAAGTGTGAGTCGTTGACGGGAATTTACTTTGAAGGGTACTCAAAAAACCCTCGATCAAAAAATCAATACTCGGCTTTTCGAAGTCTTCTGAGAACTTTTGGTGAAGGACTGGAAGACGATGAAGAAAATGGTAAATTCCAACTTCTTTATCTAGTAACTCACGCATTGGTTTCGCTAGTTTTGTGCCTTCAAATTCAAGAAGTTCTCCAGAAAAAGTATTAACTGAGACCCCTGCACCTTTGCACATGCCTGAAAGTACCAGACTTGCGATTCTAGAAGCGTTTTCACCAGTGACAACCTTTTTTATGTTGAGATGATCTGCGAATTTTAAGATAAGTTTGTGGGTTTCAATGAAAAGAACCCCTTTTCGCTTTTCTGGGTCTTGGGGTAAAGCAAGGTTTTCTTGGAAGTCTTCAAGTCGGACTCTGTGAAGAGGGTATTTATAAGTTTCTTGCACCCAGTTTAAGTATTCGTTGATGTCCTCAGAGCGCATTGGTAAAAAGCTCGAAGTGTCAACAAACAAAATCTCAGGTAAAAACTTCATCATTTTACTTGTTTTTTCAGGGTTATTGCAAGAGTCCATCAAGTGCAGCAAGCAAGTAGACTTCATGCCTCCAGAAACACAAATAAGTATCTTCTCTCCATTTCTAGGTAAAATGCTAGTTTTCAAAGTACAACGAAAAGAATGTTCAGTATTCTTCACAAAGCAATCTTTGCAAACAAGTTGAAGTCTTATCTTATAAACAGCCTTTTGAGAATGGCACTTATAACATAAAACTTCTGACATTATAATGAATATCGTGGCAAATCGAAGTATTTCAATTCTGGGACAGAACCAAGACCTGAACCTGGTCTACCCAAACAACTTCATCTCGAACTGCAAGTACTCAACACTGAACTTTTTACCGATAAACCTTTTAGAGCAGTTTTCTAGATTAGAAATTTTATGGTTTTTCTTTATTTCACTTCTTCAGTTACTGCCTTTCGACCTGTCCCCTTTCGGTTCGACTTCTTTGACTAACTACGGAACAATCTTGCCTCTTTGCTTTATCGTTTTAGTCTCCACTGCAAAAGACTGGTACAATGCGAGAAAAATCATTAAAAGTGACCGAATCATCAATAGTCAGAAAGTTCAAGTCGTTGAAGACGTGAATGGAAAAGTTAATGAATTAAAATGGGAAGATATTAAAGTTGGCTCAGTTGTTATCCTTCAACAAGACCAGTTCTGCCCTGCTGACTTACTTTTAATCGCTTCTAGTATAAAAGATGGACTTGCTTTTGTTGAAACTTCGAATTTGGATGGAGAGATTCGACTTCAACAAAAGGAAACTTTAAGAGATTTTCAAGGAATTTATGAAAATTCAAGGAATAGTCTTGAAGCTGTCATTCGCAAGTTAAAGGATGCGACTCTTGATGTGGAACAGCCGAATAGTCGCCTTTATGAGTTTGAAGGAACTTTGAACACTGAGGAAAACACTGCACATTCTTTTAATATTCAGAATTTTTTGTTGAGAGGGTCGAGGATTAAAAATGTTGAACAGGTTGTGGGGATTGTTGTTTTTACTGGACCTGATACTAAATTAATGCAAAATACTCAGATTTTAATGAGGAAAAAATGCTCAAAAGCTCAGAAAAAATTATCAGAGTTTTCTTTTTTTATTATTATTGAAATTTGGGTTTTTGCTTCGATTTCTGCTGTTTTGGCTGCTGTTAGTTTTAAATATGGGAAACAGGTGTTTTATGGGGAAACTTTAAGTGATAATAGGAAAAGTATCTTAACATTTTTGATACTTTATAATAATTTGATACCTGTTTCACTGTTCGTTACTTTAGATATTGTTAAACTGGTGCAGGCTCGATTCATTGAAAATGATGAAGAACTAAAATCAGACTGTTTTGAATCAAAACAAATTTCTGTTAAAAACAGTGATATCAATGATGAACTCGGACAAATCGATTACATTTTAACTGATAAAACTGGAACTTTAACTGAAAATCAGCTGAAATTCAGTAAATGCTGGGTTAACGGAAGATATTTCACAGAAGAAGAATTATCAATTAAAAACTTCAATACAAACAGAACAAACATAAATAACTTTGAAGATGCACTCGACTTATTCTGGACCTGCGTCGGTACCTGCCACGCAACAAACTGTGACTCGATATCCTACAAATCACTAAGTCCAGACGAAATCGCCTTAGTAACAGCAGCTTCCAATATCGGGTACAAATTCTGTTCAAACGGTCACGACATGACAAAGCTTGAAAAATCATCAGAAGTGCTTCACTACAATGTTATCGGGATAAACAAGTTTACCCCAGAACGCAAAAGAATGTCAGTAGTGATCAAGTTTTACCCTTGCCATAATCTTGAACCAATGCTCATCTGTAAAGGAGCTGACAGCGCAGTAGTCCCTCTTCTCAACGACCTCTCCAGTCATGAAGATATTCTTACAGCAACTAGTGAAATGGCAAAGGAAGGTCTTAGGACTTTAGTTTATGGATTCACTTTTTTGACTGAAGCTCAGTTAAAAGAATTCGACGACGAATACAAAAAAATTGAGAACTCGATGTTGGATAATAAAACTTTACTTGAAAAACTTGGTGATAAGTATGAAAAAAATCTCAATTTCGTTGGAATCAGCGGAATTGAAGATAAAATCATTGAAGGGGTCGCTGATGCTGTCAAAAAGTTGAAAAAAACTGGAGTGAAAATCTGGGTGTTAACTGGGGATAAAAAAGAAACAGCTGAAAATGTTGTTTATGCCGCTGGCATCATTAATCCATCAACGAAAATGATTTATATTGAAGAGAATGACTCTAAAGCCCTTCTGATGCATTTGCTTAAGCTTGTCCTTTACCAGCTTTATCCACATCGCGCTGAATATGAAATATTCGAAGAAGACTCAATAGAAAATCTTAAAAGCACATTCAAAAGAATGCAGAAGACTCAAGATATTAATCCAAATCTAAACGAGTTTTATCTGGTCATTAATGGATCAACTTTGGCGATTTTATTCAAAGATCTGGAAAGTTTGAAGTTTTTTACAATTCTCAGTACTTTAGCATCTTCAGTCATTTTCTGTAGAATGATTCCCTTTCAAAAGGCTCAAGTTGTGAAGATGATCAAAGAACACTTCAGGAACAAGCCGACTGTTCTTGCTGTTGGCGATGGAAGCAACGATGTCAGCATGATACAAGAGGCTAATGTCGGGGTTGGGATATTTGGAAGGGAAGGTCTTCAAGCGGCGAACTCTTCTGACTTTGCCATTTGCGAATTTCCGAAACTGGTTCCTTTGCTCAAGGACCATGGTCGAAATAATTACCTGAGAACAGCGAAAATTATTTATTTTTCACTGTTTAAGAACTCTTTAGCAATTTTTCCTTTGTTTTACTTTTCCTTTGTGAGCTATTATTCAGGGTCTTGTCCTTATGACATGTGGCTTATTCTTGCTTTTAATATTTTTTTCACTTTTTTACCTGTTGCTGTTGTTGGACTTTATGAGAAAGGGATCAAGTTTAATAGCAAAAAGAAAATAAAATTATTGAGATGGAAGACTTTTTTGTTTTGGAAGTTTTTTGCCGCTGCTGCCTCGATTTTGCTGTTTTCAGTTGTTTTACTTGATAGAAAAAGTAAAGCGTTAGATGATTCTTTTAAAGTTGATGGAACTTTGTTGTTTATCACTGTTGTTCTGACCTCTCTCGCTGTATTCATGATAGAAACAGTTCTATGGAACAAACAATTCTTGATGAGTGTTCTCTTTTCAATAATAGCTCTTGTTTGCATCACTGTCGGATACGACTACAGCCAGTTCCCCTCCTCAAGCTTAGAAGGGGTTTTAAATATGCTACTGAAAATCCCTAAAAACATCACAATGATCTTCCTTCTTCCTCTCATAGTCATCATCCTTCCTCTCTTTCAACTCTGCTGGAAAGACTGTGAAGAAATCTCAAGTTACTCAGCAATTCTTCCAGAATCAAAATATACCATCTTCGACTCAACAAGCCTTCTTCAAAAGTATTCAAAAAAAATTTCATCACTTTTCATTCGCCGAAAAAGAAGCAATCTAATCAGAACTGTTCCTAACCAGGTCAAAAACGACTACGCAAGGAAAAAGTTCAGACTTGAATTCAAAAACACTCAAATCGAAAAGTCCTTCTTGAAGTTCCGAGCTGAAAGGTCTCAGTCTTACGTGAGTTTCATGTTGTTTTTAATTTTTCTTGGAAATTTGTCCTGGATTTTGTTTGATTGGATCAAGTTTGGAAAATTAGATTCAATGATGGAGGTTCGAATAGGGTTGATTGGGTTGATTTTTATCTTGATGGTCATCTCACGAACTGAAGAATTTAAAAAAAGATTTGAACTTGGAGTGATTTTAATGATCTGTGGTGCTCTTTTGGTGAAAACCATTGTTGAGTATCTTTTTAAACTTGATGGTTCAATGAGTACGGCTACAGGGTCGATTATAACCTTTATCATCCTTCGAGCGAATACTTATAAAGTTTTCCCCATTTGGATGTTGTACCTGTTGATATACCTTATCCGTATCTATATTATGTATTACTCAAATCACTCCTTCACCCAGGTAGAAATTCTCATCGTTTATTATTCCGTCATTCTCACTGGAATCAGCTTGATCTCAGCTTACATCGGGTACTGCATCGAGAATTCCATTCGAGACAGCTACACAAACATCAGAAAATGCGACGAAAAATATAAAACAGGAAAAAGAATCATGGCCCGGTTACTTCCAGAAGACATAATCGAAGACATAAAACAAAAAAAAAACATAGTAAAAGCCTCAAATGTCACCATCATGTTCTGTGAAATCATGAACTTCGATGAAATCGTGACTAAAATGAAACCAGAAGCCCTTATGGACATGTTGAACAAATACATCTTACTCATGGACGGGCTCTGTGAAAATAACCATATCACTAAAGTAGAAACAGTTAACAAAACTTATGTCGCTTGTTGCGGGTTAAAAGAAAATCAAAGCCAGCTAAGCCATGCACTGAACATGGTTAAATTTGCAGTTAAAGTAATTGAAAACTTTGAGGCTTACTTTTTACCTGATATAAGTAAAAACTTCGAGCTTCGCATTGGGATTAATACAGGAGAGATCATCAGTGGAGTTATCTGTGACCATAAGCCTCAATATTGTTTAGTAGGAGATACGATGAATATAGCGAGTCGCATGTGCACAACTATTAAAACTCCGAACTTGATAAGAATTTCTGAATCGACTTACAACCAAGTTCATAATATTGACGGTTTCACATTTGAAAAAGAAAAAATCAGCTTTAAAGGAAAAGAAGGATCAGTTGATACTTATCTGGTAGTCACCAAACGGAGTGGAAGACCTAGAAGAAGTCATGAGTTTGGACATATCAGTGCACAGAGCTTGCTTCAAAGAAATCAGGAAGTTAGAGAAAGTCAGAATTCAGTACCAAGACGATCAGCTTCTGTTTTTGAAATCGAGAATTTAAGGACTGATGATTTCAAAAGAAATGAAATTAGCTACTACCTTGTTGATAATAACTCGAAAGAGTCTTTATTTTCAGAGGAAATTCAATGGAATATCTTGACTTATGATGAGATTTTCATACAGAGGAAGTACCGTGAAGATTTTATTTTGAGGAATAAGTTGATTATCAAGCGAGGGCTGATTTTTACAATAGTAGTAAACTCCTTTATCGAGGTGGTTTACATCAGTCATTACTCAATTCTTACCAACAAAAAAGGTTTCCCTGAACTTTCATGCATAATTTTACGTGGATTATTCATCCTATTTTTATTCCTATTATACATCTTCCAAAACAGGCTAATATCATCAAGAAGTTACCAGTACTTAATACCAATTTTATACTCATTCAAGGTAATCATAGAAGTTTTCACCACTTTTTTAAAATTCGAAGTAAGCTACATCATAATAATCGAAACAATGTACAGCACCGTTGCATTCAATCACATAAGTGGCTTACTTTTCGGGTACATCTTAGCAGGTTCCTTGACCCAAGCGACTTTTTGGACACTTGCAGCCCGTCATCATCTAATAACTTACTTCGACCAGTTATTTTTCATCCTCTTCTTCATCACCATTAACCTGGTGGCAAGTCGTTCACGTGAAAAGCACGACAGAGAAAGTTACAACTTAAAAATCAAAGCACTCGCTGAAATCGAGTCAACTGAAAAGCTGCTGAAACAAATGATCCCTGAAAAAGTCTACGAAAACCTCCAACAAGGCAAACCTGTTCTTGACAACGGTAAAGGAGTTTCAGTACTTTACGCGGATATCTGCGGATTTACTGCTTTTTCAGGAAAGCGACATCCTCAAGATATCGTCAGGATCCTTTCTCATCTTTTTTCAGAATTTGAAAAGTTTACCATCGAGTGTAAATGCTACAAAGTTCACACTATAGGTGACTGTTATGTCGCTTTAGGAGTTCCTGATATTACGAATTTCGATGTGAAATCTACTAAAAATTTAATTGAACTGGCCTTGAAAATGGTGAACAAGCTGAAAGAGTTTAAAGTCACGAATGCTCTTAATATGCGCATCGGGATACATACTGGATGCGTCACTGCTGGAATTGTTGGAACTAAGATTGTTAGGTATGATATTTATGGATCTGATGTTGATATCGCGAATCTTGTTGAAACTGCTGGAATGCCTGGAAGGGTCAATGTCAGTCAGAATACCAAGGATTTACTTGATATGAACTTTGAGGGAGAATTCGAGTTTGAAGAAAATAAAAATGTTTATCATGGGCCGAGTGATACGACAATGATGACTTATTTACTGGTAGATAGGAAAAATAAGAAAAGATGATAAATATGAAGTTCGAGCACCTGCGGGTTGTTTTTGGATTGGTTTTACTTACCTCGATATCAGGGATCATCCTTATTGCAGGGACTATCGGTCCTTATATCCTTTCGTATTTTCATTCAAAAGACAAAAACTTCGGTCTTTCAAATCTGATCGCAATCGCTCTTTTGTCCCAACTCTTCCAATGTATAAACTTTATCATCGCAACACATCTAATGGTGCATATCAAAGAAATCTTCATCATTATTTCAGGTTTTCTCTCCGGGGTTCTCTGTCTTTTCTTTTCTTCATTCATTGAAGACTCTTTATTGTTTGTCATTGCTTTTGGGTCTTTTTGCCCTCTAATCGGCGCTTATTGTTTTATGCCAACTGTTGGAATCGCTCGAAAGGTGCTGGGTGAGAATATTTCAACATTTATCAAGGCTTTAGCAGTATCAAATTTTAGCTTCTCGCCTTTTATCTATGGATTGTTTTTCACTCTTTTAATAAATCCAGATAACGAACCTCCTCGAATCACTGAGACCAACGGGAAGGAAACGATTCGACTTTTCAATGAAGAAATCTATCAAAAGTTTCCATCAACTTTAAGATATTTGGTATTTTTATTGTTTTTAGTTGGACTTGTCGGGATCTTGTTGCTTTTTGTTAAAAATGTTGCTCTTAATACCAGGGAAAAATACACTTTGAACATTCGAAGTCTTTTGAAAAAATACAGCTTTTGGTACCTTTTTGTTTTGAGTTTCTTGAAATTGTTTTACTTTTTTTTCATTATAAATATCTACAAGGTCTTAGGACTGCTGTTTATCAAAGATGACTTTTATATGGTTTATGTCAGTGGGTTTGCATTTGGATTGTGCTCGGCCTTCAGAATACTTGTCGCTCATATACTGAAAAAAGTCAGTTGGAAGTCGTTTATGATTGTTGAAACTCTGCTTGAAATTGTTTCTGCGGTTTTTTATTGGTACTCGGTTGATTCGAAGTTTTTCTTTGCTGTGATGACAGTTTTTATTTTTATTATCACTGGAACCTCGTTTTTAACAATATGGGTGATTGTTGATTATGTTTTTCCTGAGGATAAATGGGTTTTTTCTGTGATTACTTTCACGAATTCGATTTCATTGGCGTTTGTAATTGTTTTCACGAGTTATGTGATTCCAGTAAGGGTTATTTAGTATCTTGGGTACCAAATAGGGTTTTATATTATTGCTGTGATGCAGTTCGGAGCTTTGATTATGGTTTATAATATCAATAATCTCGAGATACACAGAGAAAAAGTTTATAATGAGATAGAAGATTAGGTAAAATGGAAAAAATGTCTAGGGTCGGGAGTTGAACCCGATAATTAAGAAGTGTAAGGCTTAAATTGGACCCTCCACCCTAGATAATATTTTTATTAACAATTAGATTCGAAATTAAAGTATGATGAAATAATAGTGATAAGAGAATAGTTAAAATTGAAAGTAAAGTTATTAGAGGGTTCTGAGAAATAACTCTAAAATTAATTAGAGGAGATCTATGATCAATTATTTTATAAGGGCAGGATTAAATTGAGATTATACAAAATGATTGAGGAGTTTTTTTGGAATAGTTTTTGTATGAAGTTGAGGACTTCTATGATTATTTATTATAAAATTAAGCTAATCAAATAAACTTTTTAAAATTATCGAGAATCTTATTTTTTACTTTTTGCCAAGCTAGGTAAGCTCCAGACTGTTCTTCCTGATTAAACATCTGTTTTAAATACAAGATACTATATCCAATAGCTAGTCCGTGTTCAATATTAGTCACAACGGCCACAACTTTACCTTCCATGTCAATCAAAGGAGATCCAAAACAAAATTTTGGTACAAGTCCAGTAGTCCTAATAACAGGTGTATTGAACAGCTCTCCATCTTTAAACTCAATCCACTTATGATTGGTATCAGTGACATAAACCTTATCAAAATAAGGATGCGTGTTTCGAAGACTGAAGATATACAAGTCCTGACCTTCTACTAAGTCCTTGTTAGTCATAGTAATTTTCCTAGTTGACATTTTTTCAAGTTCAATAAAAGCCAATCCAGGTAGATTAGGATAATGAGTGATCTTGCAAGGGAGTTCTCTTCCATCAGAAAACTTGATAGTCGCAGTTTTATCTTGAAACATTCTCGCAAAAGGTCCCGAAGTGACACCTAATCCTTCTTCAGTTATGAAAAAGCCACAACAGGTAGCTTGTAGTCGATGAGTTTCAGTATCCGCGAAGTAAATAGTAAAAACTGAATCAAGAGACTCTTGAAACACTTGATGAGTCGGTTTTTCCAATAAGTAGACATAAGATGAAGACAAAAGAGCAGCAGATAAAGCTCGAAGCATTAAATCTTTCTAATAAAAATGAAATCTAAAAAAACTAATCATTAATATTTTCTTCAATCAACTCAAAAGGCGATTTCCACGACAATGTCTCACTTAATCGATTCCCTGACAAGTCAATCACAGCATCTCTAGTCGTATTAGTCAATACCTGCGCATTGACATTACTATTGAAAAAGTCCCATTTGTACTCAAGAATATAACTGACGAAATCACTAAATTCAACTGAAATCACTTCAGTTTTTGCCTGAAAATTAAAATCATAAGGCCCGACACCAGACTCACTAATTTTTTTCTCTGAAAACATTTCAAAAACCTTGACCATTTCTTTAAGTTCCTCATCATCATTGATTAAATCCTGAAGATCAAGATACCCGACGACTTCAGCGAAGGTCTTATTATACCCTTCTTCAAAATTTTCATATTCTTGAGCTCCTATCTGATACACTTGATTTGAGTACTCACAATTGAGTCTGCAATCTTTATTTAAAATTTCTTCAGTTTCACAGCTTAACCTGTTTTTTTCACAGTTTTCTGGGTCTTTCTGTAGATAAGTATCAGTACAAGCTGCAGAAGCTTCACGACAGACACTTTTCCACTGTTTACAGACAGTCACAACGCTGAGACAATCACAGTCTTCAGAGCAGCTTGAGTTCTTGATACAAACTGAGTTGCTATCAATGCACTGGAGTTCAACATTAAGACATCCTAAAGGCGAATCGTCTTGGCAGGTCTGAATCACTTTTCTTTTATCGCAGACCTCATCGACGCGGTCTTTGCAGTAAATTGTTGTCGGGCACTCGACTGACGCGTCGCAGGTCTCCGCTTGGAACTTTTCAAGTTCTGCCATTTTGTCCTTCTGCAGAGAATTCAAGTGATTTATGGAGGACAGGCCTGAGTCCAGCCAGGTTTTCAAGTCACTTTGAAGGATTTCTTCAGTGGTTGAAACTGAAGAATCCACAAGACTTACCTTTGCTGTGAACTCTGCTTCGGTCACTGAAGCACTGTTGATACCTTCCAGGTGAACTGAGTAGTTGTAGCTTCCGTCGTAGATAAAACCTGAGAAATCAAGTGAAAAATCATCTGAAACTTCGAAGAAAGACTCGGTTTCCACGTCCCACATGTGAAGATAACCTGAAATCATGCATTGAGAATAGTCAGACTCTCGGTCTAACTTCAGAGATGCTGATGCACTTGACATACGGCCATTTGACTCTGCAAAGTAAAAGTCTTCAAGTTTGAACTCACTTTTCAAGTCTCCAGCTCCGAGTTCCTTGATGGTTCCTGAAAGTTCTGAATAAACTCCTGCGAATTTCACTCCTCCTGCAAGTAAAAAATCATCGGAATACTCGTAGTTGACTATCAGACCAGTTTCAAAGGAAAGGACATTGTAAGGCATCGGGAGGTCTTCTTGAGAACTGAATGAAAACCCGAGTAAAACATTGAAAAACTCATGGCTGGTGAGATTGTAAAGGAAAAGACTGAAAGAGTTGTATAAATAATTGTCGATATCGAGTAAAACGTCGATAGTCCCTGGCAAACAACTGGATTTGAATGTTTTTCCATTGTAACAACTTATTCCGAATATTGCATCGGCTTTCGCCGTTGCATTCAGAGACTCTGAAGGAAAGACAGTGATGTTGATGAAAATAGTCACGACGTTTAAGTAGTCCACGTCGAAAGCTTCGGGCCAGACCTGGTAACTTTCTCCTTCCACCAGCGCTGTCAAGTCCTGTCCTTGCATGATCTCAGCTTCGACTCTAAGAACTGTGTGACTGTCAGTCCTCAGGTAATAACCAGCGATGATCGTTGGGACTTGAGCAAAAACTGAATTTTCTATCATCAGGCCTGCTTCTTCGAATTGAAGTGATGAGACTTGAAAGTCAGGAATTGAGGAATCGACATAGACCTTATCATCAAGCATGTAGCCTTGAACTACTAAAGACTCATCTGCACCTGAGGCACTTTTTAATATCTTGCAATACTCGTTTTCTTCACATGCTTCATTGAAGTCAACTTCTACTTCAAGCCAAATTCCAGAAGTCCATTTTCCTCGATTTACGTCGAACATGGAAGCCATTGAATAAAATAAACTCACATCAATATCGTTGGAAGAATAATAAACTCCTTGCTCGATCACTTCATACCCGATGCCAGCTGATTCATTACTAAAAGAAAAACTATGAACAACAGTTTCAACAGTTTCATTCACTCGATTCGCAAGAACTTCTACTTGAAAACTCGAATTTTTTCCATAAATATTAAACCCGGTATCAGGCAAGAAGTAAAGTTCAATCAAAGGTTCAAAAATCTCTAAAGTCCTAAAATCTTGAATCACACTTGGGTCTTCTGGAAGAAATTCAGGGAAAAGTGTAGAATTTTCAGGAAAAAGCTTCTGGTAAAAGTCCTGATCGACTTTTTCAACAGTGATATTCTGGATGTTTAAAAAGACTCCAGAGGCTTCCATGTCTCCTGTCGAGTTGCGGTCGAAGACAGTGAGCTTCAGTTGATAAGTTTCATAGTCCCAAGAGCCGACTGTTTCATATCCGCAGGTCAAGTCTTTGTATTCAACAACTATGAACCCGTTTACATCATATAAGAAAATATCTGGCGCCACTGCGAAGTTGTAAGAGTCAAAACGAAACTTCTCAAAAATCAACCTCATTACATCGTTTTCTATGTCAAAGCCGTAGTCAAGGGCAAGGTCTTCCACAGGGTAGTCGTTAAATGATGATACTCCTCGAGGAGGTGTGACTTCTCCACATTCTGCTTCTTGGACTACAAGGTCTGTAAGCTCGAGAATGTTTTGGGTGTTGTTTATCAGGACTAGCACCGTGAATTCAGAGTACTTTAGTCTTGAGTATTGAGAGTTTATCACAAAGTCGAACTGGTCTTCTACTAATTCAGCCTGGCCGTAGTAATTGGTTATTTCAGAAGTTTCGTTGAAGGAACTGTAGATGTACATGAGGTATAATGATATTGTTTCAGTTGCTTCTACCTGGCTTATAGCACTGTCTTCAATAGACAAAAAGATATAACTGCTTCCGTTATGAGCGACAGCAACAAACTCATCTTCAATCTGAACATCTTCAAAGATCTCCGGCACTTGCAAATCTCTTTCTTCAACTCCAGCGAAGTACTCAAGAATCTCATCTTTTTCCAATTCATCTTCAAATTCAATAGCAGAAAGACAAACAAGGGTATCACTGATAGCGACGCCATAACTTTTAGCATCAGGAAGATTCTTCGAAAAGTCTTGCAAAACAGGTTCAATTCTACTTTTATCATCTTCATAAAACCCTTCCAAGTATCCAGTATCAGGTTCAGGAATGGCATAAGCAATATCAGCAGAGCACCTTTCACAAACTTCTCTAATATACCTAGTATTAGTCGTCGAACAGTCATAAGCAATGTACCCATCATCAGGCTGAGCAGGTTCTGTTTAAACTTTACCTAATTCCAGCATTCCTTGAGTTTTGATGCCGGCCACGACGTTTAAAATGAAAGTCACTACGATCATATCCGTTTTATACTTATTTCCTTAGCTAAATTTCTTAGTCATGATATTATAAAAGTCCTCGAAGCTCACTTGGCCATCACCGTCCGAGTCTCCCTTTTTGATCAAGTCAATCAAATCGTCTTCATTTAAAGTTTCTCCCAAGTCTCGAACGACTTTTCTCAGGTTCTTGATGTTGATGTGGCCGGTCTTGTCTATGTCGAACAACACGAAGACTTTTCTAATGTCTTCTCGGGTGTCTTCGTCTGACATGGTACTTGTCATCATTTGGAGGAACTCCTCGAAGTCGATTGCGCCTGAACCGTCTTTGTCGAGGTCGCTCACCATGTGGAACAATGTCGCGTTTTTAGCCTCGAAGCCCAAACTCACCATCGCGTTTTTTAATTCGCTTGGCTCAACTGTGCCTGAACCGTCAGAGTCAAAAAGATCAAAGGCCTCTTTAATCTCTTCAATGTCGTCTTCGGTTAGACCTGGCTTCACGTAGTCGGATGGGTCGAAACGACCTGCTGGGGACTTTCTTGAAGGAGCTTTTGGATTTGCTGCAGATTTTGCACCAGCCTTTTGAGCTGGCTTTGCAGGCTCTGGCTTCGCAGCTGGCTTAGCAGGCTCTTGTTTGGCAGCTGGCTTCACGGGCTCAGGCTTGGGTGGTTCAACCTTAGGAGCAGCTTTCGGTGACTCAACCTTCGAAACCGGTTTCGGTGACTCAACTTTCGGTTTAGGAGTCGAGACCGTAGAACCATCACTAATTCCCTGAGCAAAAACAATAACACATACATGTTCCATATCAGCATGATCTCCATAAGCAACTCCAGCAAACAAGTGTTCAGATTTGAGAATATTAGTCCTATGTCCACGAGTTTGGACTCCATCATCAATAAGCAAGTTGACAACAATATCTTCAGCATTAGTATCACCATAGTCGATATTTTCGCCAATAGTCCCATCCCACTGTCCGAACCTTTCAATTCTTTCCCCAGGGTCGGAGCCGTCAGTGCCAGTGTGGCTCATCTGCCCGCTCGGGCCGATGTCGTCAACGTGGGCCTGGGCGGCTTGGGCAAGGACGCCGGACCACTTGATGGCTGGCAAGGGTCTCGTCGCCTTCAGCTGCCTGATGCAGTCCTCGATGTTCGCTGGTCCTTCTTCAGTCTCGATGGGGATGCTTCCAGGCTTGCTATATACATTTCCTTCGTAGAACTTCAACGTTGCTGCCAACTTGTCTGAGTATTTAGAAGGATTAGCTCTGCATACATTCAGTTCAGCTAACACTGCTTCTGGTAAGTTCCTGCTGGCCATTAAAATTTTAAATTAAGAGATGGAGTTTTTTTCGCATGGAAGAGACTTGATTTTTAAATTTGTTGGATGGTGTTGAGGATTTGGGGATTTTTTGAGGTTTTTATGGGTTTGGGGTGGGTTTGGAGATAACGGATTTTTATTAAGATGGATGGTGAACTGAGTTTAGATTTAAAAAGATTTGAGATGGTCTGGAGGATGATTGATGGGATTTGCATGATTGAGGTAGTTTATATGACAGTCTTTCTAGAACCTCAATATTTCTTTCAATCTCTTAAATTTCTTTATCATATGAATTAAATTCTCACCAAATGTAATAAAATGATCCTAAAAAAAAACCAGAAGCTAGTGTTAAATTCATTATTTATACTAACTCCTCAAGCAACAATTTTTCCTGGGATTCGCTTCAGTCAAATCAATAACTCTCTGCTTTGCCACCGCATTATTGCTTAATTCCGGAAAGACTTTAAAAGCAACAGATTGAAAAAGGTCTTCAATTCCAAAGTTCGACCTCGCCGAAGTTTTCTTGAAGATAGCTCCGATTTTATGAGCAAAATTTTGAGCTTCTTCCATCGGAATTTCTTCTCTATCAATAAGATCTTCCTTGTTACCAACAATGACAAACTGAAGGTCAGTGTTTCCGCTTTCCAAGACAACCTGATACCATTTGCGAAGATTGAGAAAAGTATCTCTTTTGGTGATGTCATAAACCATGACAGCAGCCATAGCTCCTCTGCAGTACATTTTTGTAAGACTGTTGTATCTCTCTTGTCCTGCTGTGTCCCAGATGTTGAGTTTCACTGTTTTTTTCCCGATCTCGATTTCTTTTGTTTTGAAAGCACTTCCAACTGTTGACTCTACATTTGTGTAAAACTTGCTGTTTATTAACATGTCGAGAATACTTGACTTTCCAACTCCTGAATCTCCAACTAGGACTATTTTCGCTTGGGATTCTTCCATT
Organism: Stentor roeselii; assembly: GCA_006503475.1. Classification (NCBI taxonomy): domain Eukaryota; phylum Ciliophora; class Heterotrichea; order Heterotrichida; family Stentoridae; genus Stentor; species Stentor roeselii. The sequence goes on from RSEH01000034.1 coordinate 138,477, forward strand.
TTAATTTTTGTATTAATTTATGGGCTTGTGTTCAATAAGAATATTTTTAGTTTGAGAAGGTTGGGATTTTTTTTTATAAATTTGAGGAGGTATTGATGGTTAATGATATTCAATGTTCTAGTTATTATCTTCGTTTGTTAGGGTTTTTGTTACTTCTGGCTTGGTATAATCATTGATCAGAGTCAGTAATGTTAATTCTTGGTTACGAGAATCATCTTGCATTATTGATAAGAACTTTTTGATAGGGTCAGGAGCATTCATTTCAATGATTTCTAAGTAAAAGTTACGGTTACCAAAGGAGTAAAGTTTAGAAAGGGAATATCCTAATTGCTTGATTTTTGTTTGCTCTGTGATAATTTCATGCCCTTCTTTAAATATATGCTCCTGGCATTCAACGAAATCTATTTTTACAGAAAAACTGCTGTTAATTCTAAAACAATTCTGTGAAACCCGAAAATTAACAGGATTTGGATGATTAATATCATTGAAGCTTCTGAGGATATTATCAGCAGTAACCATAAAATTTGGCATAGAAGTATTTTCTTTTTCGTAGTCGACCACCGTTATATTATAATCCTTGAAGCCGGTTTCGCACTCAAAAATTAAGCGAATAGTATCATCTTTGAAATAAGATTCGTAAAACTTGATGAAATTTGATTTTTCCATGTTTTTAATCTTTTCTAGAATCTGGATTTGCTGATAAATCTTTTCTTGTAAATTTTCTTTCATAAGAGTCTCTTTTAGTTTATACTCTACTATTTCTGTTGGTTTTAGTTCATTTCCTATGATTTGGTTTGTTTCGAATCGTCTCATTATCAAAGTAGCATTATTAATTTTAGTAAATTCACTATCGACTTTCTGAGCCCAGTTCAAATTTGATTTAATTTCTTTTAAGATTCTTTGAGTTACTTTATCAGTTTTTATTTGAGAGATAACTGAAAATATGGTTATTGCCTTTCCAACATTTTCTTTTGAAGACAATATCACGTTTGCCAGCTCATTAATATTATCATTAAAATATTCTAAGATCGCCTGCATAAAAAAATCAAAAATTTCTAAAATATCAGGAGAACGACTTTCAAGGTAAGAATTCTTAAGTCTATAAATTAAATTTTCACAATCCAAAGCAAGTTGGGTCTTTTTTCTAGTGAAGATTTCAAGGATAATTTGATTGATAGTAGTATTTAATTTTTTTACTACAATCATGCGAGTTCTGTCATGTTCAGGTACCTTAGTTAGGCAATCAGCGATATCGATCAAATTACATAAATTTTTAAGGTTTAGCTTCATAGTCAAGTATCTTCCAATCAAGAAATGAAGAATTGATGAATTTTTAATTAGCATATTTTCGTTCTTCATATCATAAACAACTTTACTTAAATCTTTAATGTGCTCATTAGAAACTCTTGATTTGATTAGCTTCAATATCATAGCATTTATCAGTACTTGATTTTCGTTTGAGCTTGCTAAGGTTGATAAACTCTGATGCAACTCATAAATTGGCCTGATGCTTAGCTCTTCAATTGATAAACCAAAATAATTCTCGATTGGGTTGGAATTTTTCATGAAACCAGACATTTATTATAAACTATTCAAAAATTTTTTGAAAGAATAGAGAACTAGTTTTTGAGGAAGTTTCGAATATTAGAGATATCTATGATTTTTTTTTATTTCTTAAAAATTTTAGAACTAAGGATCATCTTCGCGATGAAATAAAAATGCGGATGAGTAAAAAAGAGATCGAAAATCAAAACCAAGTTTTGATTCAAGAACTAGCAGAAACTACCATGAAACTAAAAAAATCATATGAAAATCAGTTGAAAACAATAAAGTCCGAATCCCATTCACCCTTCACCAGAGGATTTCAACTAACCCTTTTCATCTTCCTAGTATTTTCATTGATGTTTCTCTTTTACAGTCTTTTAAACTCCTTCACATCAACCTCATTCACAAAGAAAACTTCAATTTAAATTTAACAATTTTATACAAATCCTCTAAAAAAATATAAGCCGCTCTTTCAAAAGCTTCATCATCACGAAACTGAAACAAAATCCTATCTGACTCTTCAGAATCATTAATAACATATTCTTTGCCCTTGACACATCCACATCCCATTTTTATGCAAACAAATCCATCAAATCCATCAACTCCTCCTAAAATCTTCAAAAAATTCCAAAATTCCGAATATTCACTAACTAAACTAATCAATATAATCGTGCCATTCCTCGCCATCAATCTCTTCATCAACCTTATAGCACATGCTTTCCCAAAACTCATTCGATTTTTTGGCACTTGAAATAAGTTCAATCATGCTGTCGAAGCCATAATTACTGCTCACCAGAGAAACCAAGGTATCAGTGGTTATTTCAGGATTTCTCAAGACAGGGTCGATTGCCACATTATTTTTAACAAAATCATCAGCTTTTTTCATCTCAATCGCTTCTCGTTCCTGTTTCGTCTCGTCTTTCGTAAGGACCAAGACAAGTGCAAGAGCAGGGTAGGCCAGGTAGATGCCGAAGAAACGAGCGACGTTCGTTGTTCGACACAGTCTGAAAAACAAGTCTTTGAGGAAACCGTGTCTGCCTTTAGACTCCAGCCCATATCGGCGCTCGTTAAAGTCCAGGTTGTAGCGTCTTCTGATTCTCCATCGCATAGCTTTAGGTGCAAAAGACCAGAATGTCATTTATAAACCATTTATTCACTATCTATGAGATTGAACTGGAATGGAGTATTTGCTTTAGGGTATGATTGATTTTTCTGGCGTCTTTTTGACATTTCTTCACTGTAAACTCGCTCTTGGCCTTCGCCGTAGTCGATCATTGCCCAGGCCATTGTATGAAGTTCCAAGTAATTCAAACTTTTGATGTTGTTTATGCATTTTTGGTTTGATAATTCTAAAAACTCTTTGAATACCCATCCTTTACTTGATATTCCTTTTATCAAATTGGCTAAGGTTCCAACTTTAAAAGAATCCACTCTATTCATGCAGACTTTTTCCAAAGATTCTTTGAAACCTTCACCCTGGCCGAATAACTCATATTTATGCATGCACCCACCGATTAAATTCATATATTTTTCATCAAATTTTTCCATTCGCTCTTGACAAATCAACTCAACAGGCTTTAAAGTAAAATCTGAAGTTGAATTCTTCGTCATAAGCCCATATAGGATGGAATAAGCTGATCGAATCGATAGATGATCTCCATATCCAATCAATTTCCTTTCAAGTATATCAATATAAGCATCGTCGACATACTTAGACTTAGATATCAAAGCTCGATAAATATTTGAAATCGAGTCAGCATGGGTGTGATTACATTTCATAAGATTATTTTCAGTTAGTTTCGCAATAGTTTTCCAGTAATCCGCACTATTTAAGTTCAATTTCGCCCCAACCGAGCAGAGAGTGCTGAGATTTTGAAGATCTAATGTGCTGTGATATGTGTTTAAGAAATCTTCAAGGGACATCAGCAAGTTCGTTCTGTTTTCTCCATATATTTGGTATTCAGGCAATTTTGAGTTCCTGCTGATTTGAGTAAAGAACTTCTTAAATATCATTATAATGGGATGTTCAAAGTCACAGCCGGAAACCGTGATTACGAAGCCAACAAACGATAACTCAAACTGGTTCGGCATGGAAATCGTGAGAAAAACAAGAAGAAACATGTTTGGAGCTCTGCAGGCCAGGTCAATCACTGACCATTATCAGATAATCAAGGTCATAGGAAGTGGAACCATCGGGACTTTGTATTACGCGAAGCATTTGAAAACTGGAGACTTTCGGACTCTTCGCGAAATAAACAAAGTGACGATAAAGGACGATGCAGCTTCTATCAGCCAAGAGGTGAGTATATTAAAAGAACTCGACCACCCTAACATTAGAAAGCTATTCGAATGCATAGAAACAAGTAAAAACGTTTACATTTCTATGGAGTTCATTGACGGTATGGTGCTGAATGAAAAAATCAAGAGTTCAGGCTGCGAGACTTACATGTTTAAGGTTTTCTTGGAAATGGCTGCAGCTTTAAATTATCTTCACTCGAGAGGCATCGCTCATTGCAACTTAAGCCCTGACTCTATCATTCAAATAGCAGCAGACGGCTACGACACCACGACTAAGTTAATAGGATTTTTTACTGCTCAGAAGTTGAATGACAAGCAAGAGATCAAATACAACAAACTTAAAATTGAATACGCTTCGCCTGAACTGCTCAGAGGAGAATTCGATGAAAAGACTGATCTTTGGAGCTGTGGAGTCATTCTTTATGACTTGTGTGTCGGGAAACTTCCTTTCCCTGCTAAGACCCAACCAGGGATCATTGAATGCATTTTAAACGGAGACTTGGACTTCGAAAATACTTTGTTTTTAAGTCTTTCTTATTCAATGCAGCATTTGATTAAAAGCTTGATGAACATGGACCCTTCGAAGCGACTTACAACAAGTTTAGCCCTTCATGACTCGAACTACTCTTCATGCACTCAGCGCATTCAAGTCGCTTTATCAGCTTTAGAAAAACTCAGAACTTTTCAAGTCCATTCACAGGCTGCCCGGTCGTTACTTGCTTTGATTAACTTGAGACTAGGACGAGAAGATCATGATATTGTCAATTATTTTAAAGAGCTCGATGAAAACTTTGATGGAAAAGTCAGTCATGATGAACTTGTCGACGCTTATGGAAGACTTGGAATCGATATTGAAAATGAAGCTGATGATATCATTGCCAATTTGGACTTAGGGGGAAACGGGTTTATTGACTATACTGAACTGAAGGTCTCTTTGATGAACTGGGCTGAAGAGCTTAAAGAAAAGAACTTGAGTAAAGTTTTTCAGTCTGAAAATAGGGTGCTTTCAATACAAGCTTTGAGGTTTGATTTAATTGATGTCAAGCAACAGGACTGGATTCAGTTTCTGCAGGACTGTCCTAATGACGGAAGTTCTGTGAGTTTATCAGATTTGAAGAGATACTTGAGGTCTAATATTTCTCATTAATTTATGATTTTTTCAACTGTTATTGTCGCATCAGGAACGACCTTCACACGAAAACAACAGCAAAGCTTAAAAAAAGTTCTTTTCATCCAGTTTACTTTGGGTTTTCCTGGTTTTGATGGAATTTCTTGATTTTCGGACTCTATTGTTGATGGTTCATCTTTCTGGGACTTTTCAACTGATGACTTAATCAGATCGTCATGGCTCTGGTCATCAACAGAGGCCTCGAATTCTTCTTTTTTTTTAAGCCGAGCATTGCGAGCTTGAGCTAAAAGTTGCATGATTTTTTGTTCCTAAGTCAGTCTTACATTCGGCAGTTTGAGTTGTTTTGCGTTTTCGATGTTCATCCTAATATAATGAACTTACAAGATGAAAAAATCCAGCTGCCGAAAAACTTTGAAGAGGCAATGGACCAGATTCATGGTTATATTAATAAACAGCTTCCTCTTGTTATTGATGTCGAGTTCATTCCTATTTGTTTTGATATCACAAAAGACGTAAAACGACTCGTCATTGGAGGGCAGCATGGAAATCTTGCTATTTTTGACTTGGAGAATAAGAAACTTGCAAAAGATATTGAATTGATTTCTAAGTCGATTGTTGCTGTCAACTTTGCAAAAGATGATACTATGGTTATTGCCGCTACTGAAAATTTGACTTTGTTTTTTTTGGAGTTTCCGAGTTTTTATCTCTTGCATACTGTCAATTTGCAGGGACATGGGATTATTATTAAGGTAGGTATTCCGAGCTATACTGCTTATATCTGTGATCATACAACTTCAATTCATGTAATTGACTTAAATGATGATGAGTTTAAAGAAACCACTTTAAGCCATATCAACCGCATCACCCATTTCGACATCTCAAAAGACTCCAGCATGTTAGCCTTTGGCTTAGAAACAGGAAGTATCCAGCTTTTTCACACAGAAACTCAAGTCTTACTTCAAAATACTCCAGAGTCTCCTCAAACAATAGAAATCTTAAAATTCTCTGAAAACATAAAACTAATCGCCGCCTGTTTCAACGATTTCAGCATAAAAGTATGGAACATCGACATTCGAATGTCCCTAAAGCATTATTTCCAGTATCACACAGGTTCAATCCGCGGTTTAGCCTTCGTAAAAGACAACCGATACCTGATATCCGGTTCCCTGGACAAAAAAATCATAATGTTCGACATGAAAATCGACAGTGTTCCTTATTATTTCGAACTTTTCGACTCAGAAGTCCTTTGTTTCCGAACATCTCCATCATGCGACAAGCTGTATTTTTCCCAAGACATGAACAAGTTGATGATTTGGGAAATTCCTCATCTCGGTAAAAACGTGAGATATAAAAAACACTTAGGAAACATAAAAAAGTTGATATTTATTCCTAATTCTTTCGACCTTCTAAGCATCAGTGAAGATGGCCTGGTGGTTCTCTGGGACTATCAAAGCGACAGTTACCAAGAAAGTTTAAAAATCGAAGGAGGTTTAATCACAGGAATTGTGAGCTCGAAGGCTCAATTCGCCTTCTTGTCAAGTGGCAGGCCTAGTCTGGTGCGTTTGAATCTTTACACGTTTAAATACTACGACTATGATATCAACTCAGCTGCTGTTTCGATGAGGTTCAGCAGCGATGAAAACTTGTTGGCAATTGGAGACGAGCTGTTTCGAATCATTATTTTTGACTCGGTGATCATGGAGAGAAAGTACATCATTAAAGGACACACGGGAAGGGTCACTGAGATTTACTTTCTCGACGCTGATAACTTTGTCATTACTTCAAGTCTAGACACTAAGATAATGAAGTGGGAAAATTCGACTTCTAATAAAATTTTCACGTTAGATGCACATAAAGCTCCTATCAACTGCATGGTTGTCACGAAAGATGAAACTCTTGCTGTTACCGGCTCGGCTGACAGTGAGATCATTGTTTGGAGCTTGACAAGACAAATAATGATAAGTAAAATAGCATTGCAAAGGTCACTTTCAGGAACTCGCTCACTTTTCCTATCGAATGACAAAAGTTACTTAATTGCTCTTCAAGATAAGATGCTGAATTACTGGGAATTAAGAAATGTTCAAATGATTTTTCAACAAGAGACTCTTTTTTCAGCTCAAACTTTAGGTTTGAGTTTAAATGAAAAAATCATGGCAGTGGGTGAAGAAAACACGATTTTCATAGAAGAAAATCCGTTAATTTGCAAGCACTTGAAAGTTGTCGGGAAAAAATACGGCTCCATGCACAAGTTTATGAACTACATCGACGAAGTCACCTCGAAAAAGGTCTACCGCATCAGACACCTCGATATTTATAACGGGTGGATGTTTACTCCTTTTCGCATCGGCATTGCACATATCCTGGCTTATATCAACAAGAACACTCAGCTTAATTCAGCCTTACTTGACTTGGAAAACAAGGCGTCTTTTTGCACAACGATAGAAGAAGACAACCCTTTGTCTATTTCTGTAAATCAAGACCACAAGTCCTGTATTGAAGTTTGTTTAAAGTACCTGAAGTTCGAGTTCAGTAAAGGAAATACTTTAGCTTATACATCACTTGCGAACTGTTTGACGAAAATCACAGAACTTGACATTCCGTCGATACCTCGACTGTACGATACTTTATTCCAACAGTCGAAAAGTCTCCATCTTCCAGCTTTTTGCGTGATGGAAAAAACTCAGCTTCCGTCTTTATGTCATTCAGACGAGTTTTTAGTTTCAGTTGAAAAACTTTTGACTCGGGACTCGATGTCTTCTCATGGCGGGTCTATCATTTTTTATCATTCTTTATGTCCTCTGCACTTAGACCTGGGGACTGAAGGAAGCATCAGTTTTCTCCAAAGTCTTTTAAATTCCTCTTATCGAGAAATTTTCAGGTCTAAGTTGCTAAACGTCTTGCTGAGAGACAAGTGGGAAAGAATCAACTGGGCCATATACGCTCAGGGTCTTTTGTATATTTTGTATTTGATACAACTCTCGATTTTTTGTGTATTTTTCAGTGAAGGTGGAAATTTCTTGATTAGTTTGTTTGTCGTGCATGTTTTGCTGATGTTGTATGAAATTGTTCAGATTGTAACTGATTTTTATGATTATTGGAGGGATATGTGGAATATCCTTGACCAGTTAAGAGGGATTTCATTTACTATTTTTTGTTATATGATTTGGCAGGGAGATAATGACAAAAACGTGTTGTTAACTGTTATTATTTTTTCTTGGACGAGAGGAATCTCGTATTTTCGCATGTTTGAAGGGACCAGGTATATGGTTCGGCTGCTTTCAGAGGTAATCACTGACATGCAGGTGTTTTTTGTCATTCTTTCTTATTCTACTCTTGCTTTCACATTTGTTCTGTTTTTAAACAATGACTCGAATAGTTTTTACTTTTATCTCACCCGCGCTTATCGCATTAACTTGAGTGACTTCGAAGAAGACTATAAAGACTTTTTTGACTGGATCATCTTTTTCTTCGTCACGATGATCAACCCACTCATCATGCTCAACTTACTAGTCTCAATCATGGCGAACACTTATAAAAGAGTCAAAGATGGAAACGACATCGCGAACTACCAAGAACTCACTGAAATGGTCTTAGAAATCGAAAAGCTGATGTTTTGGAAAAGAAACTGCAATCAACAAAAGTACCTCCAACAATGTGTCTGTCTAACATCAGTTGATTCTAATGAAGGCATCAAAGCTCTAGAGAGATTGAAAGTTATGCGAAAACATGTGTTAAAAATCGAAAAAACTTTACATGTTGTCAGTTCTGAAATCAACCAAGACCAGTTCCTAAACCTAAAGTGCCACGTTGACTACATCAGGACCCAGGAAGAATCAGTTTCCGATCTTTTAAAACAAAATCAAGAAACATTAAACAATACTAATGAGCTGTTAATAAAACTATCAAAAGAGTTGAATATAAATATTCCCTAACAATAATCTCAATTCACCTCTTAAAAGTCTTTCAATCTTTTTTCCCTTCAGGACTCTTGAAAGCTTCTTTCATATCGACAGTTATATAAAAATGGAATCTGGTTCAAGAAAACCTGAAATAAAGCCACCGAGCAGCACAAACAAGCCATCTTTCCAGAGATTTTCACGTCACAAGTCAGCCGGCAAGTCTAAAATGGACGAAGCCGTAGTCCTCGAATCCCAGCACTCCAAACGTGAAGGAGTGGCTGACATAGAGCCGAAAGTCTTCGAACCCTTCATCGCTATCCCGGGAAGGACCCCGCGTAAAGTCGCTGTTGAAAGAAAAAGAAAACTATTTACCTCGGTCAGTGTTGAAAAGCTACTGAGGGATGAAGGAGTCGATTACAATAAACCTATCGCCGCTTGGCTGCCTATTGAGCCTTTCGATAACGATGACTTTGATATTAGAAACCCTGAAGAATGGATTTCTCTGGGAAAAGGAGACTTGTTGCCTGCTTTGGCCTTGCATCGAAGTCAGGTGGAGACTGGAGTGTTTGACTGGAAACCTGTACTGATATCGACTTTTGATACTTCGAAAAGAATCTTTGTTGGAATTTGGGATGATGAGATGCAGAATACTGTGGAAATTTCGAAGATTAATTTGGTATTCGCTGCTGAGGATCCTTATGTTTTCTGTAAACGTGTTGGATCGGCCCATCAGAGGCGGAAATATGCTGAGAGTCTTATTCGGTATTATTTTTATATTGATAATATGCCTACTGAAGAAATACCCACACTCAATTCAGAACAGAAGGAAAAAATTGTGAAGAAATCTACGAATGTCAGGTATATGAATAAAAATATTAACCCTGAAAACTCACCTATTATTTATGAAATATGTCTGGAATTCGCGAAAACTATGAATAGAATCGTTTTTGATAAACATTTAAGTAGTGCTGGAAAGGAGTTGATATTGAATAAGTTGACCCTCCCACCAGCCCCAGCAAAAAAGCAAGCACCTCGATTCGGAATGAATCAAATCCCAGATCACGATTTCACGAACCAGTTCTCAAACTTCTGCTTTAAAAGTTTAAACCTAAAAGACGAAATCGTGATATCCCTAGATAAAATAAGAGACCACTGTCTAATAACATCAGAAAAAGAGATCTTCAACGTGAACTTCACCAAAACAATGAGACTCGAAGAGTTCCGACAAATCGAAATGGGGTCAATCAGCCAGATCGCTCTTTACCTAAACGCATGGAAGGACAACGTGAGTTCAATAATCTCCTCCTCCTTCCAAGACATGGGAAAAGGCTGGTTCAACCTTCTGGAGACCTCTCGAGAAGCCTACGAATTGAGCAAGTTCAAAAAGTACCTGACAATGGTAAAGCTAATGATGCAAGACGCTTTATTCACAATGACTCACAAGTCTTTATACAAATTCGTAAATTCTTTAATCGCTTTCATCCCCGAAGAAGTCGACGTGGCTTCGCCGAAAGAAGTGACCAACGCTTTTCCTGAACTAGACGAAGACACTCCACAACTTCCAATTCCTCTGATCGCTTTAGACATAATAAGAGGAGAAAAAAGTTTCATTTATTCAACAGACCCAGAACTCGCAGTAGACAAGATTCGGATGGTCTTTGAAGATGGAATTAACAGAATTCGCGAGATTCCTGTGATAGAAGAAGTGGTCATGGAGCATCTTTTCAAGAAAAACCCGGTAAAACATTACCTGCTCACTCCAGTCATCCCCCGGGAACAACCTGTGCACCCTTCTGATGAAGAGCGCAAAGCAGGAAGACTTTTGGACGACAACTGGTGGGTATGGGACCTGAAGGAAAAACTTCTGACATCTGTCAGATACGCCATTGAACCTTTAGCCCTTTATCTCCAAGTCTATGAAAAATACGAAGAAGTCTTCCAGTTAGACCCTGAAAAGTACATTCATAACATCAGCGAAAAAAATGGAGAAGTCTCAGTCGAAGAACTAAGAGACGAGATCTACAAACACCAAGAACTCGAAAAGAAAATTTTAAATGAAATCCCTGAAACCATTCGCGTCAGCTGCTTCGAAATCAACTGTCGCGAGGTCAGAAACTCTTTATCTGGAAAACATGCAACTTTTGTAAAACTCATCACTGACCAAATCGGCCTCATCGCAAAGGAAACAACTAACACTTTACTTGAAAACTTTAAAAAAATGCAAAGAGATATCTCGAAAGCTCCTAAAGATGTGGAAGAACTCACTGAAATCAAACAAATGATTGAAAGAATCCCGATGGACATTGAAAAAATGAGAAGTGAAATTGAAAATAACATGAACACCTTCAGCATCTTAGACAAGTTTCAGTTTAAGTTCACTACAGACGACCTTAACCGCAAATGGGAACTTTTCGGTTTTCCTAAGCGGACGTATGAGTTGATTGCAGTGAAAAATGAAGAACTTGAGAAGCAGCGAATAGTTTTTCAAGAGCAAACAGTCGCTGAGCAGGAAGACTTCCGTGAAAAAATCGAAGAACTAGAAAATGACGTGAAAAGTTTTGTTCAGTATTCAGATATCGGTCAATATTCACATACTGCTGAGATGGTCCAAAGAGTGCAAAGCAAAGTTGAATACTGCATTCAAAACGCGAAGATGTACAACAACAGAGAGTTTTTATATGGCGTCGAAGCCACGGACTACTCACAGGTCCACAACTGTGCAAAAGAATTCAAACCTTTCGCTGATCTCTGGAACACTATCAACAACTGGTTCCAGAAACACGCTCATTGGATGCATGGCGAATGGGAAACAGTCAACGGGCGAGAAATCGAAGATACTGTCGACATAGCAGTCAAAACTATCTCTCAGGTTTATCGACACTTTAAAAATAAAGACATGCAGACTATCATACCTGTTGTTGAGAAAATCAAGTCAGAAGTTGATGGATTTAAACAGTTCGTAAAAATGGCCGTCGCTCTCAGAAAGCCTGGAATGAAAGACCGTCATTGGGACCAGATCTCAGAAAAAGTTGGATTCGAGGTTAGACCTTCTGAAGGGTTCACTTTAACCACGGTCATCGAAATGGGACTGAAAAAATTTGATGACTTTTTAGATGAAGTAGGAGAAAAGGCTTATAAAGAGCATCAGATTGAATCGAAACTTAATGAAATGGAAGCTGCTTGGGAAAAAGTTGACTTTGAGATCTTTCCTTCGAAAACTGGAGAGACTTATATTATGGGAGGAATTGATAAGATTCAAAACTTACTTGATGAACATATCGTCGTGTCGCAAGCAATGCAGTTCTCAGCTTTCAAGAAGCCTTTTGAAGAAAGAATAGAAGAGTGGGTCTCTACCTTGATGCGGGTGCAAGATGTCATTGAACAATGGGGAAAGTGCCAGGTCAATTGGATGTACCTTCAACCTATTTTCGACTCTAAAGATATCATGAAGCAGTTGCCAAATGAAACAAAAAAGTTCAGAAGTGTTGATCAAATGTGGAGACACTCCATGAACCAAGTCAAGCAGAATCCAAATGTTATAAAAATCTGCAAACATGAAAATCGACTTGAAAATTTAATTGAAGCGAATAGAATTTTAGAAATTGTGCAAAAAGAACTGAATAATTATCTGGAAACGAAAAGATCGGCTTTTGCAAGGTTTTACTTCTTGTCGAATGATGACTTGTTGTCGATTCTTTCTGAGACTAAAGATCCGACTAGGGTGCAGCCTCATCTGAGAAAGGTTTTTGAAAATATGGAAAGACTTGAGTTTAGGGAAAATTCGCAGATTTATTCGATGTTTTCATCTGAAGGGGAGCAGGTCGCTTTTGTTACGCCTGTGAACCCGAAGGATAAGGGAGTTGAGTTTTGGATGTGTGATTTGGAGGAAATGATGAAAAAAAGTGTCAGGAATGTCCTGTTGGTGTCAATTGAAGACTATAAAAAACGACCTAGGAATGATTGGGTGCTAATCCACCCAGGCCAATGTGTATTAAACGGTTCACAAGTTCACTGGACAGCAGAAGTAGAATCCGCAATCCTAGAAGGTCCAGAAGGTGTAAAAACTTACTACAAGTTCCTCGAGACTCAGTTATTCGACACAGTAAAGTTAGTCCGAGGTAACTTAACCGACATGCAAAGTATCGCCTTAGGAGCCTTAATCGTGATAGACGTTCACGCAAAAGACGTGATATGGCGCTTAGTAGAAAACAAAGTAGAAAGTATCGACGATTTCGACTGGATCGCTCAACTTCGTTACTACTGGACGAAAGACGACTGCTACGTTCGTTGCATTCAAACAAACTTCCCCTACGGCTACGAGTATCTCGGAAACTCTCCCCGTCTGGTGATCACTCCATTGACCGACAAGTGCTACATGACGCTCATGGGCGCCCTGAACCTAAACCTGGGAGGCGCCCCGGCAGGCCCTGCCGGGACAGGCAAGACCGAGTCAGTCAAAGATCTTTCCAAAGCCCTGGCAAAGCAAGTAGTGGTCTTCAACTGCAGTGAAGGAATGGACCACCTCATGGTCGGCAAGTTCTTCAAAGGTCTTTCAAGTTCTGGAGCTTGGGCATGTTTCGACGAGTTTAACCGAATTTACATCGAGGTCTTGTCAGTCATTGCCCAGCAGCTTCAGACTTTACTTGAAAAAAAAAGGACTGGGGTGACTGAATTTGCCTTTGAAGGGTCAATAATCAGAATGCAACCAACTTTTTCAGTTTTTATTACTATGAACCCTGGCTATGCCGGAAGAACTGAACTGCCGGATAACTTGAAGGCGTTGTTTAGACCTGTTGCTATGATGGTTCCTGACTATGCTATGATTGGAGAAATCATGCTTTACTCTTTCGGGTTCACTAAGGCAAGAGACTTGGCAAAGAAAATGGTTGATACTTTTAAACTTTGCTCTGAACAACTCAGTTCACAGGATCACTATGATTATGGAATGAGAGCTGTCAGGTCAGTCATCAACGCTGCTGGACTCATCAAACGAGCTGAACCAGACATGGACGAAGAGCAACTTTTATTAAGAGCTTTAAGAGATGTGAACGTTCCGAAGTTTTTAAAAGACGATCTGCCATTATTTGAAAATATCATCAATGACTTGTTTCCACATGTGGAAAAACCAAATATTAATAGAAAACCTCTTGACCAGGCCTTGATCGACACTTGCGCAAAACTTAACCTGCAGCCTGAGACTTCTTTTATTGAAAAGATTTACCAGTTGTACGACACTACTAAAGTCAGGCATGGACTTATGATAGTTGGCCTGACAGGTGGTGCCAAGACTTCGAATTACCTTGCACTGTCTCGTGCGATGTCGTCGATAAAGCACGTTCCTGGCTTTTTTGATGTTTTTGTGCATATTTTAAACCCCAAGTCAATCACCATGGGACAGCTCTACGGGAAGTTCGATGAACTGACGCATGAATGGACTGACGGGGTCTTAGCGGACATTATCAGAAAATGTGTGAGGGACCAGTACAACCCTCCTTATAACAACAAGCATTGGGTCATGTTTGACGGTCCTGTTGATGCCATTTGGATTGAAAACATGAACACTGTCCTTGATGATAACAAAAAACTTTGCCTTAATTCAGGAGAAATTATTATGTTGTCTCAACATATGACTATGATGTTTGAAGTTGAGGACTTGGCTGTCGCATCTCCTGCAACTGTCAGTCGATGTGGAATGGTTTATATGGAACCTATCAGTCTTGGCTTGCCTCCGCTTGTTCGCTCTTGGTTCAACACTTTACCTGTGAAAGTCAAGGATTTTGAAGGGATTGTAACGAAACTGACTAGTTTTTTCGATGTTTATGTTTATCCTATGATCAAATTTGTTAGAAAAAACTTGAGTGAACCTGTTTCTTCAATGGATAATAACTTGGTTCAAAGTATCTTCAGGATCATGAACTGTTATTTGGTAAAGTATAATGATACTGAAGTTAAAAATGTATCAGTTGAAGAAATTCAGGACTTGGATGGAATGATTGAAAATTTGTTTGTTTATGCTGTCACTTGGACTCTTGGAGTCACTACCAACTCAGAAGGAAGGAAAAGATTTGATAAGCATTTCAGGGAAATCTTAGGAACCCGTACTTTACCTGTCGCTTTCCCAGAGACTGAAACGGTTTATGATTGGTTTTTCGATGAAAACTCGAAGGTTTACAAGAGCTGGACTGATACGATTCCTGCTTATGAGGTAGACCCGAATGGGTTTTTTAATGAAATTGTTGTACCGACGATGGATAGCATCAGGACTAAGTATCTTTATAAATTGTTACTGGTCAATAGATACCATGTCCTCAGTCCTGGACCTACGGGAACTGGCAAATCAGTCAACTCGAACAGTCTTCTTAGCTTTTCAATGCCTGATACTTTTCAGTATATTACTCTCACTTTTTCAGCACAGACTTCGGCTAATCAAACTCAAGATCTTATTGATGGAAAAGTGGTTAAAAGAAGAAATAGAGTTTATGGACCTCCTACTGGGAAGTATTATGTGATTTTTGTTGATGATTTAAATATGCCGAAAAAGGAAAAATATGGGGCTCAGCCTCCTTTAGAGCTTTTGAGACAGTGGATGGATCATAAGGGCTGGTACGACCGTAAAGAAAAGACAAAAAGAGAAATCGTAGACATAATGTTCCTCTCAGCAATGGGTCCTCCAGGTGGAGGTCGAAGCGTGATAACAAATCGTCTCGTGCGTCACTTCAACCTAGTAACCTACACCTTACTAGAAGAATCCGACATCACAATGATCTACAGTAAAATCCTTTCAGCCTACCTGCGAACATATGTAGAGCCAATCCGTCAATCCGTGTCCAACTTCGTGAAGGCTTCTCTTTCCCTTTACAGTTTCGTGGAAAAGACCCTTCTTCCAACTCCAGACCGGTCTCACTACACCTTCAACCTTCGAGACCTGGCTCACGTCTTCGAAGGAGTCTGTTCCTCGACGCCAAAGTCAATTTCTGAGTTCATCACAATGGTGCGGCTTTGGTGCCACGAAAACCTGCGAGTCTTCGGCGACCGTCTGATAAACCAAGACGACTTAAACATCTTAACCGACGCCTTGAGAGAAAGGGTCAAAGAAGACTTCGGACTGGACCCGAATGAGGTCTTTGCTCGAGAAAGAATCATTTTTGGACACTTTTTAAACTCGAATCTTCCAGAAGACCAAAGAATTTATGAAGAAGTTAAAAATACTGCAGATATCATGAAAGTCGTCAATGAGTACCTCGAGGGTTATAATGACAGGTACCCGAAGAAACAAATGAAACTTGTCATGTTTCTTGATGCTTGTTGTCACGTTGCGAAAATCTGCAGAATTTTAAAAGCCCCGAATGGAAACGCGTTGTTGTTAGGAGTAGGAGGCAGTGGAAGGCAAAGTATGAGTAAATTATCAGCTTTTATCATGGAAACTGAACTTCGACAAATCGAAATCACGAAAAGTTACAACATGAACCAATGGCGAGATGACCTTAAAAGTGCATTGAAATATGCAGGTGTTAGAAATGAAAGAATCATCTTTTTACTAGTCGACACTCAGATCATAGACGAGCAGATGTTAGAAGACACGAACAATGTTTTAAATTCAGGAGACGTGCCGAATCTTTACAAAACTGACGATTTAGAAGACATCACAAACGTCGGCCGCCCTGAGTGCCAGAAAAAAGGACTTCAACCGACAGACATGAACATCATGACCCAGTTCATTGCAAGGGTCAAGAAAAACATTCACGTCATCCTCGCGATGAGTCCCATCGGCGAAGCTTTCAGGTCACGGCTTCGAATGTTTCCTTCTCTCATCAACTGCTGCACCATCGACTGGTTCACCGACTGGCCTGAAGAAGCCTTGATTTCAGTCGCAAAGGGACAGTTAACTGAAGAAGACCTTTCAATTGAAAACAGTCTCGATTCACTTGTTCAGTTCTTTAAAACTGTTCACAAGTCAGTTGAACAGACTTCTCATAAATTCCTGAATGAACTAAGAAGACATGTTTATATCACTCCCACTTCTTACCTTGAACTGCTCAGGTGCTTTAAAACACTTCTTGTTGATAAAAGAAACCAACTTCAAACTGCAAGGTCTAGATTCAGTGGAGGTGTTGAAAGACTTATTAAAGCTGGAAAAGACGTCGAAATCATGAAAGGCGAACTCACTGAAATGAAACCGCAACTCGCCGTAGCACAGGTCGAAGGAGAAAAAATGATGGAAAAAATCGTCAGGGATAAAGCAGAAGCTGAAGAAACTCAAAAAGTCGTCGCGAAAGATGAAGCTGAAGCCCAGGCTAAAGCTGATGTCGTTGAAAAACTCACAGCGCAGGCCCAGGGGGAACTAGACGAGGCTTTACCTTTGCTTGAAAAGGCTTTAGAGTCAGTAAAGCTTCTAAAGCGAGACCACATCGTTGAAGTCAAGTCATTTTTAAGTCCTTCAGAAGGAGTTGTCATGACCATGGAAGCCGTTTGTGTGTTGATGGGCATCAAGCCGATTAAAAAGAACGACCCTAACAAGCTAGGTGCCAAAATCGACGACTTCTGGGAACCTGCTAAAAACGAGCTGATGAAAAACCCGAAGCAACTACTGGAGGACTTAGTCGGTTATGACCGAGAAGGGATCACTCAAGAGTTAATTGATAAAATCACTCCAAGAGTCAACAACGAGAAGTTCAGACCAGAAATCATTCGATCTTCATCTGTGGCTTGTGAGGCAATGTGCAAGTGGGTCCATGCAATGCACAAGTTTTATCATGTCAATAAACAAGTAGAACCTCTACGTAAACAAGTCGCTCAACTTAACGCTGAACTTGACATGAGTAGAAGTCTTTTAAAAGAAGCTAAAGCGAAACTAAAAGCTGTCACTGATCAAATCGAAGCACTTGAAGCTGATTATGATGCAAGTGTCAAGAAACAAGAGTATCTTAAATTTAAAATCAATGATTGCGAAGTCAAGTTAGAAAGAGCTGAAAAACTCATTGGAGGACTTGGAGGTGAACAGGTCAGGTGGACTAAAGAAAGTGAAAATTTAACTGAAAGGATTGAAAAACTTCCAGGAGATTGCGCTCTTAGTGCTGGAACTGTCAGTTATACTGGAGCTTTCACTGGTGTTTATAGACAACAACTGGAAATGTCTTGGAGAAAAACTTTAGTCACTCTTGGAATTGACCATACAAATTCAGTTACAATGAGAGCTACTCTTGGAGAACCTGTAAAGATTCAACAGTGGAAAGTCGCTGGTCTTCCGAGTGATTCAGTGTCGATTGAAAATGGAATTATTATTGAAAAAGCTCGTCGATGGAGTCTCATGATCGATCCTCAAGGCCAGGCGAATTCATTTATAAAGAAACTGGGAAAAGAACATGAAGAAGGAATAGAGTCTTGCAAAGCATCTGATGGAAACATTATCAGAAATTTGGGGACCGCGATTATGAATGGAAAGTGGTTTCTTATTGAAAATGTCGGTGAAGAACTCGACCCGGCATTGGAACCGATCCTTCTTCAGCAGGTGGTTCGAGAAGGAGCAGGTTATTCCATTAGAATCGGTGATAAGTCCGTCGAATACAACCGCAACTTCCGCTTTTTCATGACGACTACTCTGCCAAATCCCCATTATTCCCCTGAAACCTGTGTAAAAGTCACTCTTCTCAACTTCGCCATCACTCCTGAAGGCCTCGAGGAACAAATGTTAGGAACTGTTGTAGCAAAGGAAAATCCAAAGTTGGAAGAAACAAAAAGTGTCTTAATCGCTCAAAATGCGAAAGCTCAAAAAGAACTAAAACAAATAGAAGACACGATTTTAGAGCAAATTTCAAGTTCTGAAGGAAATATTCTAGATAATCAGGAACTTATCAATATTTTAGCAGCAAGTAAAATCACTTCGACGAATATCATGGCGCAGGTCGAAGAGGCGAAGAAGACTGAGAAGGAAATAGACGAGGCAAGAGAGAGTTACAGGCCAGTTGCCTTCAGGGCATCTCTGCTGTTCTTTTGTATAGTGAACTTGTCGAATATCGACCCGATGTACCAGTACTCCTTGCAATGGTTCACCAGGTTGTTTGAACTTGGGATCGACAACGCTCCGAACCCAGGAGGCCATGAAGAGCGTCTTGTATCTTTAAATGAGTACTTCACTTATTCGCTATATCAAAACGTATGCAGAAGTCTTTTCGAAAAACATAAACTTTTGTTCAGTTTTATCTTGACTCAGAAGATTTTAGACGGATATAAAGAAATCGACTTGAATGAATGGAGATATATGCTCACAGGACCTCAAGGAACCATTGAAATTCCACCAAATCCAACCACTTGGTTAAATGATAACACCTGGAAATCAATTTATGAAGAAATTTTTGGACTTGAACAACTTGACAGGTTCAAAGGAATTGAAACTTACTTCATGAATAATACTGACCTGTTCAAACCTATGTTCGACGCGACTAATGCCCATGAAGAACCAATGCCAGGTATCTGGGAAAACAAACTAAACGAATTTGAAAAAATGCTTATTTTAAAAGCAGTTCGCC
Source organism: Stentor roeselii (assembly GCA_006503475.1). NCBI lineage: Eukaryota > Ciliophora > Heterotrichea > Heterotrichida > Stentoridae > Stentor > Stentor roeselii. The sequence goes on from RSEH01000034.1 coordinate 157,874, forward strand.
CAGACAAGGTCATTCCCGGTATTTTAAACTGGGTGATTGTAAAACTAGGGAAAAAATTCGTGATTCCACCAACGTTCGACCTTGCAACGATTTACCAGGACTCAGGTGTGACGACTCCTTTGATTTGTGTGCTTAGTCCTGGGTCTGACCCCATCTCCGCCATTTTAAGATTCGCTGAAGAGAAAGGAATGGGCCACAAACTTAATTCCTGCTCTTTAGGACAAGGACAGGGCGACCGTGCGAAGAAGTTTATTGACGACTCGAAAAATCGAGGTGAGTGGGTGTTACTTCAAAATTGCCATTTAGCAGCTTCTTGGATGCCGGCATTGGAAAAGATTGTCGAAGAGTTCGATGACCAGCTTCATAGAGACTTTCGACTTTGGCTTACATCGATGCCTGCGAAGGAGTTTCCAGTTTCTATCTTGCAAAATGGCATCAAAATGACCATCGAGCCACCCCAAGGCCTTCGTTCGAACTTGCTACAAACGTACTCGACTATTGATGATAAAGCTTTGGAAGACTGTAGTAAACCTGAAGCTTATAAAACTCTTTTCTTTGGGTTTTGCTTCTTTCATGCTATTGTACAAGATCGTCGAAAGTTTGGACCTATTGGATGGAATATTCAGTATGAGTTCACTTTTGAAGATTTGGATGTCACGTTGAAGCAGCTGAAAATGTTTTTGAATCAAGAGACTAGCGTTATTCCTTATAAGGTTTTGAATATTCTTGGAGCAGAGGTTAATTATGGAGGAAGAGTGACGGATGATAAGGATTCTAGATTGATTAAGACTATTCTGTGCAACTACATCGACCCAGAGATCTTCCAAGCAGACTACAAGTTTTCCACATCAGGTAAGTACTACGCTCCACCACCTGGTAACAAAGACGTTTACGTGAGATACATCGAAGGTCTCGACTTAAACCCAGAGCCTGAGGCTTTCGGCCTTCACGAAAACGCTGAAATAACCACAGCTCAAGGAGAGACTCGCAAAGTTCTTGAAACCATTCTTCTCATGCAGCCCCGAACTGGTTCAGGTTCAGGTAAAAGTCGAGAAGAGATAATCCGAGACATTGCGAAGGGCATCGAATCGAACCTTCCCTCGAAGTTCAACATAGAAGACGTCGCCACTCAATACCCGACCCAATACAACGAGTCGATGAACACTGTTCTTTTCCAGGAAGTCATCAAATATCAGCGACTGCTCAGTCGAATGGAGTCATCTCTGGCAAACATCCAAAAAGCTCTCGTAGGAAGAATTGTCATGAGTGAAGAACTTGAACTAGTGTCTAAAGCCATGTACGACAACCAAGTCCCTGACATGTGGGGAGACGTCGGGTTCTTATCACTGAAGCCGTTGTCCTCTTGGTTTGTTGAGTTGAAGGAGCGAATCAAGTTCTTGAATGACTGGATTTTAAACGGCACTCCAAACATTTTCTGGATTTCTGGGTTTTTCTTCCCTCAAGCTTTTGTGACGGGGACTTTGCAGAACTTTGCAAGAAAACATGTGATTCCTATTGACCACTTGAGTTTTGATTTCATTGTAAAGGATGATCTTGCTGTTGAAGATGTGAAAGAAAGGCCTGCTGACGGGTGTTATATTTATGGACTTTGGCTCGAAGGCGCCAGGTGGGATAAAATTCAACATTGTCTTGCGTGGAGCTTCCCGAAAGACTTGTACACTGCCATGCCCGTCATGCACCTGCTGCCTATTGAGGATAGGGTGGCACCGACTACTGGAATTTACCATTGCCCGGTTTATAAAGTCCTTTCAAGGCGAGGCACACTTTCAACTACAGGGCACAGCACGAATTTCGTTCTTTTCATTGAACTGGTCTCCAAGGTCTCTAAAGATATCTGGATTCGAGCTGGAGTCGCTATTTTCTTAAGTCTTAGAAGCTAAATTTTATAATTTATGGACTTTGTCAGTGATTTAAACAGCATTGAAGAAACCTTGGCTAGGGGAAAAAGTATTGTTAAAGAAAGCATTGACTTAACCAGGAAAAATGCTGAAAGGAAAAAAGAAATTGAGAGAAAACTGCAGAATTGCTTCTCGATTAGTGCGCAGAAAGCTCAGGAGAATTCTTTTACGCTGGACTTGGAAAATAATCAGATTTCTATCATTTCGAAGGAGAAGAATCAGGAAAGCTATATGTATAATGAAGATGCGATTAAACTGTTAAACATTAAGATCGAGGATCTGGAAAAAGAAAAAAATTACAGTCAGAGGAAACTTGGCGAACTTCAAGATATTGCGAAAGACTTGGAAACTGAAAATTTTTCTTTGAAATCGAAAATTAGAGGACTTGTCACACAGTTGAAAAATAGTGATGAGGAACTTAACAGGTTTAGTGAAGAGTTTTTAAAGATAAAGGATGAAAATGAAAGGATTTTAAAAGAAAATCAAGAAATGACTGAAAGGTATGAGAAAGTTTTAAAAGAAAATCTTGTTTTTAAAAGTGGGTTGCATAGGAATAGTATTGAAATCGAAAAAAATCTTGATCAACCCGGCCACGAAAAAAGGGTCAGTTCATTATCAAAAAAGAATATTTCACTGGATGAGAAGAACCAAGACATTCCATTTGAAACTGAGTCATCTACTGAAACTTATTATCAGTTTTTCAAGAACCTAAAAAAGAATGTCATTGATTCCGGAAAATCTTATGAAAAACCTGGACTAACACCTTTACTAGACACAAAAGAAGATCGACCATTGTCAAAAGTGCAGAAAAGTGACTACCTGATCAGGAAAAAAACGAAAAATGAGGACATTCTTGAGAAATTAGAAGAAAAGTACAAAAAAACTGATGAGAAATTAAAAAAAATTTCAAGTAGTCTTGCTGCGAATCCGAATTCTACAAGTAAAAAAAAATTGTCGATTTCATTTGATAATGCGAAGAACACAGAAACAACCAAACCGAAGATAACTGTGAAAATAAAGCATAAGCGTGCCTTACCCAAAACCAAACGTGTCAAGAAATAGTTAAATAATCCGGTCATTATTTATTTAAAATTATACATGATGGAGATAGTCTTTCTACACCTATATAGAGATGAGAGAAAAATGTAAAATTTAAGAAATAATTTCTCTATATAATTTGTATATAGAAACATACAAATCTTATGACTTCAATTATTCTTTAATTTTTATTTCTTTATAAATTTTAAACTTTTAGAAATCAATCGATCTGAAACTTTCATAAAAGTAATTAAATAAATCGTCTTTTACTTAAAATTTTCATATTCTATAACTTGTTGCGGTTTAATAATTTGCCATTAATTTATTAAAGATTGTTTTTTTATACTTTTGATTATTGAAACAATCTGGACTGTATTACTTTCAGGTTTATTTCTTCAATCTAAACTTTTTAGTTCTGTTTTGTTTATGAGTCTTGCATGTATCTCTATTCTTGTGTGGATCAGCATTGTTAAACCAAAATTTTAAGTATATTGTGACGGTCTTAATAACGGAAGTGGAACTCAGACTTTTTGTTCTTTGGATGGAACTAAACTTGGAGGTTTTATTTTGATCTATGTGAGAGTTATGATGATTTTTATTTAGTGCGATTAATGTTTAGTGCATAATTTTGATAAAGGCTTCAAATCTATTTATACTTGTGGAACTGCTTCCAAGAGTGAGAACTACACTGAAGGGCTTAAGTATAAATATTTAGAGTAGGTTTTTGGAGTTTATTTAGAATGATAGGATTTATTAGGCTTTGGTTAGAATTTTAGATTATGTTAGGATCTCAAGAGAATTGACTGGGCTCGTGAAGGGAATTTGATTTAGGGTTATTTATGTTTTTTAAGAAAGTATTTTCATGTCTTTCTTTTCGTTTGAATTTTAGTCAAAATTTTTTATGTTTTTCTTTGAGAGGGACCTTGAATTATCTACTAATTCTTGAATTTAATATATTATTTAGGAATATTATATTACTATCTTGTTACCTCTGCAACCTTCCAAATAAATATTAGACTATAGGTTATCCAGAATAGAGAAAATCTCTAAACTTTCCATAATGAAATTAAAAGGAAAAACCTAAAACTACCTTAATATCTAATATCCCCATTCAAGATAAATGCACTCTGGGTATTTATCCTTCCATTCTCTTGCTTGAGGTGAGCGATGAATATCAGCATACTCACAACTTAAATTTTCAAGGTTTAAAACTTGAACTAAATAAATAATACGATCTTAATATAAATGACCTATTTTTCTTTTACAGTCTTAAATATCTTCTACTATCTTTTTGGTAAGATACAAGCTTATTCAAAGTTTACATCCTTCTAAATGTATATCACCCCCTGATTATAATTTGCAATCTTATTAGAAGTAACCTGAATATTCCTTACAATAAAAAGTATATTTTCCATCATTTGAAAATAGTAATTCCTTGAACCATTTACATGTCGTTTCAGCATTTCGTGCGAAATTAGTTATAATAAACCCTATTTTTTCGTGCTTGGTCTTTGGCTTAATTCCTAAATATCAAAAACTATTGATAATAAGCTGTGATGCACTAGGAATCAAAGAATTCCTGTTAACTATGACCTGAAGTTCTTCAATCTTTTTTTCACTTTGTAATTGTTGATTTTTTAAAGATTTTATTTCTCCTTTCAGAGCTTTCGGATTTTTTCTGAATTAATTACCTTTATTATTAAATTTTCCTTTTAATTCTTTTAATTTACTCTCAAGTTCATTAGCTCTATCAGTCTCTTGCTTCATTTCTAATTGATGTTGCTGGGTTATTATTTTTTTCTCATCTTCAAGTTTTATAATCTTTGCCTGAAGTTCATCGATAGACTTTCTCAATTCTTCAATCAGAATTAAGTTGGGATGAACAGAAGTTTTGACTTTAGGTCTTTGAAAATCTTTGTTTATCTTATAAACTTCACCAATCATTTTCACTTGGTCTATGATAAAAGAAATCCTTTTTTTATCGAACTGAAAAGGTTTGACTTGGTCAACATTTTTATTATTCTTTTTGAAATCTGATACAGCTTTACTTGAAGCTTCTTTAAGTGCTATAATTATTTTTTGGGTTTCATTTACCATCTCACTTATTAAGTTTTTCTTAAATTGCTTTACTTGTAAACGAGATTCTTCAATTGTTGTCTGTAATTCAAGTTTTACTACATTGTGATTTTTTAGGTCCTTGGCATGTAAAATGGCATGATCTCCACACATAAATAGTTGTGGACGGCATGTTGGACATTTAAAACTTGCCTTATCATCGCATCGATCTCTATAGCAAAGCATTAATTATAGTTTAATTTTGAATAAATAGATAGATGAATTTTAGATGTAATAGTTAGAAATTATTATAAAATTATAGACATATTTTTAAAATAATAGCCTGTTCCTGAAAAAGTATTCTTTCTAGTTCATATCAGTATTAGATTAACTTAGAATCAGTTGATTGGGCTATGAAGTTTTGAATCTCTAATATAAATTTTAAGTAAAGTAGATTATTTTTGAAAATATTAAATATTCTAATTAATAAATAATTTTAAAGGGTTAATTTCCAACAGGAAATTTTTTATACGTAAAACAGTTAGGACAATAATAAACTGTCTTAAGGTAAGTTTTGAAATATATATATATAATGTAATTTATCAAATAAATGTATTAAAATCATATATCAAGCCAACAAACTCTGTTTAATTAACCTCAAAAATGCACTCATCTAACCTTTCAATAAAATTACACATTATAATTCTAATTACTTAAACTTAATCATTTCTAAAATACCATAAACCTTATATAAACCGAAAATCCATAGCTATTTCAATTGTTCGAACTAATGAAGGTCTTAATTATGGGAATATCTATTCACTATAATTAAATCTTATTTCTATATTCTCAAAGTGTAAATACCTTAAACCCAATTAGCTGGTTTCATTTGAATGATGACTTATTAATATCATCCAAATTTTATTCTCTAAGCAACTTAAACTAAATAATTCCTAACTAAACTTCGTCTGATCCAAATTAGTACCCTCATATTTTCCTTCCAGTCCAAGATGAGTCCCTACAGCTTCTAATTTCCGATCATAAGCCACCTCAACATGTCTAAAAACCTGAGGCCTCCAATTCTCAGGAGCAACAAAATTCGGCAATTCAAATCTTCCTTCACTCTCCAAAATAAAAGAAGTAACAGCCACATGTCGATCTCCACAACAAACACAAGAATTATCAAGAACAAGTTCAAACTCAATAAAAAATTTCAAATTAAAAAGTTTCCCTTCAAAATTGCACATTTTCGGAAGAAACTGAGGAAGTCGAGGAAAGCTATTAAAACTGATAATAAATCGTTTTCCTTGATCACCTTCGAACTTTTCCCCAGGTTTAATATCAACTTTTAAGGTAGACTGACACAAAGGCATTCTAATAGTGTATCGACGAGGTTGGAAACGGTTAAAAGCTGCTTGGGTAACACACAAAGCATCCATTTTAATAGCGTTGATTGTTACCTTGCTTTTTGAATTATCGATATCGATAATACAGTCCAAAGGTGTTGTGGGGGAGTATTTATCATTAATCCATCGAATATTCACGTCAATTGTTCCTTTCTTTTTAAAACACCAGGCAATTACCTTGGCAGTTAAATGATCTTCATGAGGACTTTGCATGGAAAGAATATTTTTTATCCAAAGTTGCTGGCTGGTCTTGATGTAGACATTGGGACCTTTTAAAAATGCTTTTAGTTTGTAATGCATTCTTAGTAATATTCCAGGTACCAAGTAACTGAAGCTTCCTGGTAAGGATGGAGGCAGGAGTAAGGAGAAGGGGACTGAGAAGTGACTTGCTTCTATTGGGGATTCCCAGGATATTAATAAGTAATCGGTTTTTGATACTTGGGCTTTTAGCATCCTTTGGTCTTTTAAGTCATCTAATCTTGGGCCTAGTAATGAATTTTCTACTCCTTTGAAGCGTAAGTAAAGGGTACTTGGAGAAATGGTTTGCTTTAGGATTATGTTTATTGAACCACGAACTTGCTCTCCTGGATAGAAGATGTATTTTTCTAAGATGATATTCAAGTTTCCATGAGTCGAAATTCCTATTTCCATTTTTATTATTTTGAAAGAAGTAATTATTTATGGTATTGAGGATTATATAATTTATATACAGTAAAAATAAAAGAAATTTTTAAAAAACGAAAAAAAATCGAATGTTTTTGTATGTTGAAGAGTAAAACTTTATATAAATTTAGAGTGATTCTATGTGGAAACTAGTTAAATTATTTTACTCAGTGATTTTTACTTTTGAAATATTTTTAACTAAATTAGATCTTTTTTATTTGAGGATGGCATTTTATCAAAAAAACTCAAAAAGGCACTTTATTAAAAAAAATAGTTTAATCCTCATTATTTGACTTAAATTACAAGAATAAACAGAGCTAGAAAAACAATCTTAAATAGAAGAATTTCTTGTCATTCTGAATTACTAATAATATGATAATGTTTAAGTGTAAAGACATGGTTCTTCTAATGTAAAATTATGGGATTACTAACTATCGATTTAATTGACTTATTTTTTGAACATAAAATTTAAATGGTCACCTTGATTAAAAGGAAATAAAATTTTTCTCAGCAAGTTCAACTGGGATGTTTTGGAATATCAATAATTACAAGTAGATCAATAAATTTAAATATTCTTCAGAATTTTATAATTAATATGATAAAAATTAAAACTCTCTTATTTAATTCACTATTACTTTCATTATATATCCATCGTTAAGGATTGATTGAACCACGCAAAACCTTCCAGTTGAAACAAAAGCAAGAGACCTTGCAGATAAATAATAAGTTTGGATAAGATTTCGATTTCTAGTATTACTCCATATTCGAACTGTTTGATCTAATGATCCAGTTGCTATTATTGAATCATTATGACTAAAAAGAACAATATTAACCCAATATTCGTGTCCTATAAATGAATAAATTTGCTGTCTTTTTATAACATCCCAAATCTTAATTTCTTTATCTGATGAACCAGACGCAAGTAATTTCCCATCAGAATTGAAATTCAAGCATAGTACACTACTAAGATGGCCTTGAAGAAAGAATTCTTTACTCTTAGAATTTAAGTTCCAAATTATAATTTTTGAATCATCTGATCCGGATGCTAAAAAATTACAGTTCGGAGAAAAACATAAAGCATTTATTGATTGTACTTCTTCATTTAAGTAAAAAAATTGATTAGTTTCCATAATATAAACCTTGATAGTATCTTTAAAAACAATTGCAAAATACTCTTTATTTCTTGAAAAGCAGGAAATCTTAATAAAATTATTCATTTTATTGAATTGATATCGGATTTTTTCAAAGTTCCAAATAATAATATCTTGATCTCTCGTGCTAGCAGCTAGTAAATATCCACATGGACTAAAACAAGTATTATTTTTATAAATTTCTATTCTTGGCAATTCAAACTCAATCCTTTTTGATTGGCAATTGATTATCGTAGATGTTGACCCTAAAGCTAAAAATTTTCCATCCTTTGTAAAACTTAAGGTTTCATAATAGCAAAAATTAAGATGATTAATCTCAAATTCTTTGATTCTAGTCCTAAAGTTCCAAAAAATAAGGGAAATATCAGAAGCAGAAACCAAGAATTTCCCACAAGGTGTGAAGCAAATACAGAAATTTCTTGATAAGACTGCATCATTGATATTGGAATGAAGTCTTTTTTCATTATATTTCCAAATTTCAATAGGATGATAATCTGATGATAAAGCCAACAAATCCTCTTCTGGATGAAAGCAAAGACTTCTGACCCTTTGTGATTGTTCCAGGTTAAAAGTAAACTCTTCATGATTCTCAGATAGATTCCATACAATGAATTTACCGACTGCCCCTATTCCTAAGTGGACATTATTCGGAGAAATGCTCAAAGAATTGCATAAATTTTGACCTATATTAATTGAACATTTCACGATTCTTTCAGCCATGGTAATTACATTTATGATCCCGCTGATTTCTGATCCAACAAGGAGACACTTATTATCATTAGTAAAAACAATAAACATGATAGGATAATTAAAACAAATCTCAAAAATTTTTGAATTTTTTTTCAGATTCCAAATTGTTAATTCTCCTTCACGATTTCCTTTAGCAAATTTGATCCCATCATTAGAAAAAGTAAGGCAAGTTATAACCTTAGCTGATCCCTTAAGTAAAATTCCTTTTTTCTCTGTTATTTTAATAACTTGTACATTTCTACTTCTTGAAGAGATTGCAATATATTGCCCATCAGGAGAAAGGCAAGACGAACTAATTAAATTATAAAAGCAAATAAAAACTTCTTTTCTTAACAAGAGATCCCAAAAAGTGACACAATAATCAGATCCTGACATTAGAAATTTTCCATCAGTTGTAAACTGAAGACAATAAATATTCATTTCTGTATGTCCAACTCGAAACTTCTCTTTTTCTATGTTCAAGTTCCATAAGACTATAATCTTAAAACTTCCAGTAGCAGCAATATCTGGATCAGGGCTAAAACAAAAAGAATATGTCCCTGATGATAATTTTAGAGATTTTTCAGGGATTTTTAATTCTAAGTTCCAGATGATGATTGATTCATAAGTGTTGCATGCAAGTTGGTTGTTATCAAATGAAAAAGAAACATGACAGACACTTTCTGAGTTGATAAATGTGAAATCTTCAGTTTGTTTTATGTTGTTCCATATTTTTATTTGTCTTGTTCCACATGATCTTGCGAGATATTTGGAGTTTGGGGAGTAGGATATACTGATAACTGAACTTTCATGGTTAAGGCAAGCATATTCTTGTCTCAAGCAAAAGTTCCATAGTCTCATTGTCCTATCTCGAGAACCTGAAGCGAGAAAGGTGCCTTCTGGGGAAAATTGAAGAGTCTCTATCGATAGATGATGACCTGATAGGGTGCATTCTTCTTGTTTTTTTTGGAAATTCCAAAGTTTTATTTCACCGTTCTTTGATCCTGAAGCAAGATACTCACCGCAAGGAGAATAGGCTATTGATAAAACAGAGTCTTGGTGTTTACCTAATTTTTCCCATGAATTCAATCTTGTATCTGAACTTCTTTCTTTATCGGAATAATGAGAAAACTGATGCGTCCTGATTTTTTGAAAGGTTTTGGAAGATTCTTGATTTGAACATAGCTCTTGAAAAGAATTCATTTTTAAATTATTAGTAAATATTTTGAGAGTTTGAGAGTTTTATTTTATTTCTAGTCTTTAATTTCACTCATTTAATTTAGACTATATCATAATTGTATTTGATGTGATTAATCAATTCGAGCATGATCGTATTTAAATCAAGGTTTTTATTTCTTTAAGGATTATTCTGATATTTCAATGTATTTAACTATTTTACTTTGAAAATTAAATTACAAAAGTCAAGCTCATTTTCGCTATTTTGGTCAAAGATTGTTATAATTATATTTATTAGAATAGTATTTCTACAAAGCGAGTAATCTATTACAAAAGACAACTAAAAAAGGGATATCAAAGTGATTCATAGACATTTATAGATGTAAATATATGTAAATGCATTTCTCAAACTTTAGGCGAATTGAAATATTATCTAGTTATTGAGGAAATTCTAATAAAACCATGAATAGATTTAATTTCTAAATATTATATCTTACAATAAAGTATCTTAAAATAAATCAAAATTCAATTTCAATAACTTGCCTTCTCATCTCAAAAACCATATATTCAATCATATAAACCATATTCAAATAATCTAAAATTCAATAATGATCTAACTTATATCCTAATCATCATTAGCCTCTCTCATCAAATACTTGAAGTACTCCGGAATCGAAACTCTCACAAAAACAGCAGCATGTGGAGCGACCACAAAAGCTCTAAATTGATGAGAAGCGTGTTCATCAATGACTCTCAAAAACCTGCTTCTTCTTGAATTGTAAAGTCTGCGAGTTGGAACATTTTTCAAAGCCATCTCTTCAATTTCTTTAAACAATCTGCATAGTTGTGAAAAAGCTTCAGGGTCTGACTCAGGATTTATATGATCCTTAAGGTCACTTAAATTTAGTTCTAAGTTGAAATGATTCATTAGTTCAGCAAAAGAAAGTAAAGCACCTAATTTTCTATTTCTTTTCCTAAGAATAGGGAGTATTTGACTTCTAAGATTTTTCGAGATCTTCATTGTAAGTTTCAGCAAAAAGGACTCAGAGATTTCAGAAGTGAACTTTTCTGGCTTTAACAATTCAGCGCATTGTTTATCAGTCTGGAACTCAAGTTTTATTTCTTGAGGTTTATTGACTTCCTCAGAAAGATCTTCACTGTAAATCTCAAATTTAGTTTGCACTAACTCTTTCAAAGAATTAACAGGAACTAATCGAATTATAACACTTTTTTCATTCTTGAAAACCTTCGGAACAAATTTCGGGCTTCTCTGATATTCTTCATCTTCAGACTTCGCAAAGATTCTCAAGAATTTATCAAATAGGAAGAATTCAGGCTCTTGTTCATTTTCGTTTGGGAAAAATCCATCAATAAGACCTTGAAAAAGTTCTGCAACCTTTTGACTTGACTCTGGAGACTTGCAGTCAAAGACCAAGGTTGGTACGAAATCTTGAATTTCTTCATGAGTGAGTCCTTGATATAAACTTTTCACGTGATTCACATGTTCTTGGCTGATACCCAGAAAGGCTTCGAATTCGAGTCCGGGATTGCTTGGGACTTGGCCGGATTTGATTTGGATGTTCAAGTTCTTTAGTGATTCCATTTATATGGAGGAGATTTAATGCAAAATAGGTCTTAATTAGTCTTTTAATAGCCGAATGATCAGTAAGTTTATAAAGGGTGTCAGGGGAAATTGATTTTTGGAGTGATTAGTAACGTGAGTTTAGCTTGTTTTATAGAATGTTTGTAAATTTAAGTGTTAGAATAGTGAAAAGTTGAGAAAATTACAGATTTATTTAGTTAGATGATATAAATAATCAACTAAAAGGCAGATATGATGATTTTCATCAAAGAATAATCATCATCATGCCTATAAATATCCTTACCCTTAAAATATCATCATACGACCCCAATAAAATACCATCATCATCACCATTATCCAAAAAAGCTCATCCATATAAATGGAATCATTCATTAACTCGAATGTCAGAGTCAAAGGCGGCGAAATTGAAGGCTCTTCAGGAGTTGAATTGACCGCTCTGGTCGGAATCGGACAAGAGCACGTCCAACACGTAAGAAGTCTTTATCACGATCTTCTTCATGAAGACATTCAAGATTTCGACATATGCTTAGTTTTTGAAGCATTCTCAGAAGATCATGCTGAGCACCTCTTAGAGATCCTGCAGCGAGCCATTGCTGAGCTTACAGAAGAAGATCCTGGCACCATGATAAGAAAACTTCAGAAAATCATCGCCAGGTCAGAAAATCAAGAATATCGAAAGGATCCGAAATACTTTCCTAAAGTATCAAAAAGTGGCAAATATTTGATTTGTAAGTTTTTACCAATTTCTGAATTTAGACAATGCCTGCATTCAGCATCTGATAGATACAATGAAGAACTTGGTGCGGAATTGAACAAAAAACAAGAAATTAATATCGAGTTGAAATTAGGGAAAAATTATTCAGAACTTGGAAATTCTGAAAATTTATTGTTTGAGATTATGAACGCTGTCTTCTTCAAGATGAATATTCACCTTTCAAAGGTGGTCAGTAAGAAAATTCAAGGGATGGCTACTAAACGTGATGCAGAGCAGAGAATGGTTACTGGTTTACATTCTCTAATTAATAATTTGAACATTGATATTGACTTTTCTCAAACTAGTACCTTGTCTGAGGATGTTTTGGAGAAACTCACTGATGAAATATCAAGATATAGTAGAAGTCTCAAGAGAATGTTTTTTGAACTATATGCCTATTCAGATCTTAAGAAATACTTGAATGACTTTCGTCAACAGGCCATTCAAAATTTCAGATTATTCATGACTTCACCTCACTTAGCTTTTAAAGGAAATTTTGTACTGCCGGGGTTCATTGAATGCGTTTTGAAAGATGAAGATGATTATTAGGGCTAAGTAATTAGAGAAGAATAATTGATAGCTTTTCACTTTATTTAGTAGTATAATGAGGTATCAAATTATTCACATGTTGAAGTTCAAAACTTATTCTATATATTTTATTGTCGAAATTCTTATTAAAATTTGTAATTGAGTTATATATTATTTTCACCTTTTGATAGATTATTTAAGCAGCCTATTATTCCTGGATTCTCTTCAATAAATTTCATCATCGAATTGATCATCTTTTAGTATATTTAGTTCATTTAAGGTGATCTTAGAAAATGATTAATTAATTTTTCCCATTCGCCAGCTATGGCTGGTGTTAAAACAAATCATGAAGTCTTTATAATACAAATGCCTTCATTAAAAAATTTAAGGATATTTACTTATGATAGTACTATTAATTATCAATTAAACCCAGTGATTCTTTTCATTATATGTTTCAAATCTTCATAGAGTTTCATAATATTTTCCAATACTAAAAATTATTATCAGCTCAATGTTTTAAGCTAATTTAAAGTGAAATCATTAGATTGATATTAGAGATTGTTATAATTTGGCATTATAGCCAGATTATAAAAAAGTACATGATTTCGAATTCCCATATTGAATCTGGAAAATGATTTGAAATAATCTTAAATAATTAGTTTTCCCTACTTATAAGCTATCCGATAAATGAGTAACTTAAGAGATATGTTCTATCTTTCTCCTATAAAAAGATACGAAAAGTACGGAAAGTTCCCATGGAAGATGATAATAACTCTACTTCTAACAATTTTCACAACATGCCAAGTCCTTCTAATAGTAAACAAAAGCACAATCTATGCCTATTCCCAATACGCTCTATGGAATGCATTATTTCTAAACCACAACATCCAAGGCAGCACCTTTCCAATAGTAAACACTTACAACCTATTCAGTTCCCCTGAAGCGACATCATTCGTAAAGTCCTCAGTATCTCGTTACTACAAAATAAACAATCACACAATCGACACATATGACTATTTCTACACCCAAGACGGGGAAAAAATAAAACCATCACTTTTAGTAAACTACATGAATATCCCGACTTCTCTCAATCGCGGGTACCTGCTCAAATATAAACTAACTGAGGACTACTTAGGCCCTCTTTCAGATGACGCTGATAGTTTTTTGGCCCAAGCAAAAGAATTCCGAATAGAATATTCTTTTAAACACGACATGAACCCACATGTCGAAATATCTAACACCTGCTTTATCTGGGAAATTGCTCAAGTATTTGACTATAAATCTCATGGAGTCATCACTGTTTCTCTTGAAGTCCATCGAAGGACCTGCCATTCCAATAATAGTATCAGGTATTTAGATAGCTTCTTTGAAAAGTATAATTGGATTGGGTTTTTAGTTGTTATTCTTGCAGTTTGCTCACTTGTTTCTATCTGTAGATATTTTATTAAAAGAATTTACTTTATTGCTCATCTTGGGAATAGAAATTTTGTTAGTACCTGGGTAGATATGGGAATTATTCAGAAAATACAATTTTTTGATCTTTGGAGTGTCTTTGGTGTTATTGGAAATCTTTGTCAACTTTTTGGAGGATTTCTTAGCATTTTTGATGGGGATGTCGTTCAGAGCACTCATGAAGCTTTGATTGGACTTGGGTGTTTTTGGTCATGGATTGTGATTTTAAAGTATCAAAATCATAAATCACAAAGTTATACTATTATCAATACCCTGAGTCGATCTTTTAGTATTATTGGACCTTATTTAATTGGAGTCCTTCCGATTTTTATGGCCTACGTATTTTTTGCAGTTTGCTCTTTTTGGGAAACAGGAGTTTACCCAAACATAACAATGGGTATGATCGCATCATATGCAGTGGTGAATGGCGATTCAGTGTATTCTTTCGGATTAGCTCAATACACCCAAAACTCATTTTTCGGTCAAATTTATTATTTCACATTTGTTGTTTTTTTCATCTGGTAGTCGACATTCAGCTTCGTTCAAAATCTTTTCATTGCAATTATTCAACTCGGGTACGGAACCCTCAAGACTCAGCCTCCTAAGGACTGGGACGACTCTTCAGATGAAGAACTTAAAAGACAAGAGATAGAAAAAGCGAAAGATATAAGCAGTATTGCATAAATAGAAAAGATTTCAGTGAAAAATTATAGAATGCTCATCAATCTTGATAAGGACTCTGTCGTTGCTAGTGATCAAGTTGAAGAAAAGCTTAAGGCTAAGATGGAAAATTTATGTGAAGAAATTTGTTTACTTTTGAATGGGTTGTATAATATTTCTAGTACTGCTGATGATCCTTGTGTTTTGAAACATTTCAAGAAGATAGTTGAGGATGTAGAGGTAATTCTTCCGCATTTCTATTAAGTTAAAACTATATAATTATAGTGTTAAAATATCTTTAAATGAACCTGATTCTTTTAAAAGTTTATAAATCAAGCTATTAGTAATAATCATAAAAAAATACCACCTTTATAATAAAGTAAAACATCAGCCAATCTTCTTCAAATAAAACAAAATAAAACCAACTTCAACAATCAAAAATTAAATTCTATTCAGAAGTCCATCTTCATTTTCCTCAAACATAATTCACTTCATATCCAAATCTGATCATCCAATCCCTCAACCCTTAAACCTATCCATTCTTAAACATCTCCATAAAGCAAAAGTTGAAAATAGACCTTATAATGGATAAAATTAGGATAGTTGTATACAAAAACATCCACAACCCAACAGACGGTAAACCTTTACTGATCGACCCAAAGTGGAACAAAGAGCAGCTGTTGACGAACTGCTCCGAAGCTTTAGGTATCAAAGCGAAGAAGATGTTCAATGAAAAAGGGAACCAACTAAGCTCTGTAGACAAACTCACAGATGGAACAGTTCTTTATATATCTCAGGGCGAAAGCTTCCAGGTGAAGACCACCAGTCAGACCAGGATTAATAAAAACTTGATGATTTGCATGCTGGGCACTGCAGCTGTCGGGAAATCTGCTGTCACTCAAAGGTTCGTTACGAATAAGTTCTTGAAAGATTATGACCCGACTATTGAGGACTGCTATAAGAAAACTATCACTGTTGATGGAGAATGTGTTCCTCTTAGCATCATGGATACTGCTGGCATGGAAGATTATTATCCTCTTATTGATGATTGGATTGATAAAAAAGATGGGTTCTTGCTGTTGTATAATGTTGAGTGGAGGGATTCAATGTATAAATTGACTACTTTTATTGAAAAAATATTGCATAGGTATCCTTCTAGTGGGTCTAGCAGGCCTGTTATTATTATTGCGGGGAATAAAATTGATTGTCCGACTAGAATGGTTACTCTTGAAGAGGGTCGAGAATTCGCTAAAAAATGGGATCTAAAACATTTCGAAATTTCAGCAGCAACCGGGACAGGAGTAGAAGAAGCCTACTTATCAATAATAAGAGAACTTCTCTCAAGAAGAGTAACAAAAGTGGCACCACCTCCAAGTCCCTGGTACCTTAAGTGTGATTTACTTTAATTAGTTAGCTGAAAACCATCTTATTTACACCATTCTAAAATTTTCCTTTTCCTCACAATTAAAAGCATTTCCTTTGACAGCAGTACTCTCAAAGCTAACATCTCCAAAATTACATTCTCTTGCCTTAAGTTCCCCAAACCAAGGATCCTTTAAAATCTGTGCACAAGTCGGTCTCTTCCTCGACTCAACCTGCAAAATTTTCCTCAAAAGAGCCTTCGCAGTTTGTGAGAGTCCAATAGGAATTTCGACCTTTCCTTTAAGAATAACTTTGTAAAGTTCTCTATCCGAATTACTTTTAAACGGGTAGCTTCCAGTGAGCATTACAAATAAAAGAACACCCAAAGCCCAGACATCTGCCGGCGCGCCTGGATTTTCTCTTTTTCCGACGATTTCAGGCGCCATGTAACTGGGAGTTCCGCAGAAGAGCTTTGAGTACTCTGGGGATCTGACGAATGTCGCGAAGCCGAAGTCGATGATTTTGACTGAGTTGCTTGAGTCTAGAAGAATGTTTTCTAGTTTTAGGTCACGGTGAAGGACTCCTTGACTGTGACAGTAACTCATTCCTGAGACTAGCTGGGAAAAGTACTTCTTTGCTAAAGACTCTGGAAGTGCTCGGTTTGAACGTTTTTTGAGGAATGACCAGAGACTGCAACCTCCTGCGTATTCCATCACTAGGTGGATTTGCTTTGGACTGTCGATTGCTTCTTTTAGTTTTATCACGTGAGGGTGGCTTAGCGATTTTAATACTTTTATCTCTGAGATTAGGTTTTTCTTGCGTTGAGGATCGAGAAGTTTTACTTTTTCGTAGGTTTTTATTGCGAATTTTTCCTGAGTTTTTAAGTGACTTGCTAGTTTTACCACAGCATATGCTCCAAATCCTAAAGTCTGTCCCAAAGCATACTCTTCAATATTCCCTGAATACATCTGATTCACCTTCAAATCATTAGACTTACTTCTTGGTTTTTGAATGGAAACAGTAGAAGGTCGTGATAAATTTTGTTTATGTATTCCAGTATTCCTCGAGAAGTTAGACAAGACTCTTCCCTTCTGAGTAAGTCCAGTGACAGTGGCAGCGAAGTCAGGCTTGGTCGAGAGAGGACTATCGAAGTCAGAAGACTTCTTTAACTGACTTTTTTTCATTTTTATTTGAACTTTGAATGTTCAATATCGATAAATTATGTACTTTATTATCATCGAGCTGCCAGAAGACACCGACGATGAATACATGACCGAGCTGAACAACACCCAATCAACTCTCTTCTTTTTCCCCTCATCAGAAAAGCCAAACATGCAAATCGACATAGTCAAAGGAAAGCCTCACCTAGTCCGGTTTTCCAATTCCGACTCAGAACAAAACCTCAGAGACCTTCCTTCAAATCGCTCTCAGACCCTCTGTGTCTTGGCCGTTCCTCACTGGATAAGCGACTTTTACTCATACCTTCTTTCCTACTCCTCCGACCTGGTGTCTGAATGTTTGGAATCACTTCAGCAGGTCAGGACTTTTCTTTCAAGTAACTATTTTTCAACAGTTCTTCTTCACTTTTCAAACCAGTCAGCAGCTGATAACTTTTACACCCTGTTCAGTGGAAGAGACTTTTCAGAGCCGAGTAATGAGTACTGCTACATTGGCTTCATTGCAGAGACTAGCTATGTCAAGCACCTTGCTTTGAAAAGAGACTGGAAAGAACTCCCTTTATGTCCTATTTGTCTTGAAAGACTTGATGTGAATATTTCTGGAGTTGCTGGAGTTTTACGCACGGAGTCGAATAGTCTTGTTGAAAAAAGATGGGTTGAGGCAATTGAACTTTGCAAAGTCTGTAAAAGTCTTAAACTCGATGAAAAAGACCTGCCGTGTGAAGGGTGCCAGGAAGCGAGTGACTTGTGGATTTGTCTTATTTGTGGGCATAAAGGATGTGGAAGGTATCAAGCTGCTCATGGAAAGAAGCACTTCGATGAAACTGGGCATGGGTTCGCTATTGGCCTCGGCTCTCAAAGGATTTGGGACTATTTGAATGATAATTATGTTCATCGACTTCTTCATAGTGCCAGAGGAACAATGGTACTCGACTCGCAGTTCAGTCAAGCTGCTAAGGAAAATGTTGAAAGGATGATCAATGAATATAATCATCTCATCGGCTTGCAACTTGACCAGCAACGAGTTTTTTATGAACAGAAAATTTCTACGATTTTAACTAATAAAAGTGAAACTTTACATCAAGAGTTTAAATTGGCGAAGTCGGAAAATGATTATCTTAAAAGACAGATATCTAAAATCAAGGCTTGTAAAAGGAAAAAAATTATCAGGGAATCGCAGCTTTTTGATTTGTTGAATGAAAATCTGGAACTTGAGGCACTTAATAAAAATTTGCTGGAGTATGTTGAAAGGCCAAAGGAACTTTGGACTTTTGAGGATAAGAAAAGTCAGACTACTTATCTTAAATTAGAGAGATTGAAAAATGAGCTTCAAAGTATTATGAGTACTTTTACTTAAGTAGAAGAAATTCTAATTAATTATTGTCTTGAAGTGGAGTGCATGGTTGGGATGTTGAGTATTTATGAGTTATGTGTGTTTTACCAATCATAAATTCATCTGAATATTTCCTTGAATATTGAATCATGCTGGTATTTATGACCAACCGAATAGGATCCTTAATTTTTCCAGATGCATCTAATTTTTCATCACTAAAGACTTTTCCAATTTTACCTTCTCTAATACAAGTCTCATCAAAATTTTCTTTACTATTAAGTTCTTCTTTATCATAAAGTCCAGATTTAATAGTCCACTGATCCAATTTGATCACCACACAAGTATCTTTTATTAGACTGATAGTAAGAAATAAAAAGATAATGCTGAAAAATGAACAAAGAATGAGAATCACGATTTTATATTCGAGTTTATTCTTTCCTTTCAATGCAATTGAGTTTGAAGCGATCAAGTAAATGATTAACAATAAACTGATCATGACGGTTACGATCAAAGGTAAGTAGAAGAAATGAGATTTTGCTTTATTTCTGTTCCAAAAGATACACTTTTTGGAGAATTTTAAATCTATTTGGAACTGGGTTTTACAGATTTCGCAGTGGATTCGCTTCGATGTCTTCTTATGGGTTAAGAGCCAGGATTTTAAACAACTTTCATGAACATATTTCACTGACCCTATACATTTGCAAGGATTTATCATGGGGCTAGAGTCTTCTTTTTCCATACAAATTCTGCAAATTTTATCAGTACTTTCAGGAATTTGAGGAATTCTAGGAATTATTTTAGATTTACTCTCTGTGTTGAATCTTAGCACATTTGTTCTAGACATATTTATTACTTACAAGTCATTTGTTGTGATTTAATAAGGAAGATTCTATTTAAAACCTTGGATTTTGAAACCATCCCAAGGCTGAAACTAGAGACGTACGGAAAATAAAAGGAAGAAGTTAATCTTAATAAAATAATTTAGGAAAAACATTTTGTAAATAGTTATAATATAAGTTTTCATAATCTAAATCACCATATAAAGTTATTTTATTCAAACGTGATTTACTTTAAGAAAACCAGAAAAATAATAAGCTAAAGAATAAACTTCTAAAACAATTCATCTAAATTTTCCCAAAACTGTTAATCCATCATTCTTCACCTATAAAAAACTCAAAATTATCTAATTTTCATTCTCATCAGGCATAGTTAATTTCTTCATCGCTTCTCTTTTCCTTTCATCTTCAGAGTCTTCTGACGATGAAGAGTCTTCCTGAAGACTATCATTAGGATTTTCAGGGTTCTCAGAGTCATTTTCAGCAGACTCCTTAGGCATGGTATAAACAGAAGCATCTTTATAAAGCGCTTCAGTCAAGGCTCTTTTCCAATCCTCAACAATTTTAGCGATTTTTCCAATAGCTTCCGTGAATTCGAAATCCGCATAAAAAGCGCTAGACCATTGTTTAATACAAGTCTCCAAACTGACTTCTTCCTGCAGCCACCTCATTGACAAGTCAGCAGTCGATTCATCGACTCTTGACTTCCACTCCAGAATCAAATTTCTTTTAATAGTCTTTGTGGAATCATCAAAAAGTTCATTCGGAATTTTGAACTTCTCAGTTTCAAGCATTTCATTGAGCTCGACCAAAAAGCCGATAATATTATCTTTGTTCATTGTCTAAATTTTAATGTTTTTGTAAATTCTTTAAAAGTTTAAGATACTTAAAAGTTGGATTATGTGAAAAAGACTGAAAAAATAAGATTGACAGAAAATTTAATTATCGATTTCTTGAAAATCTCGAAGTGTTTCTACCTGAAAGCATTCCCAGAGTGAACGCGCCACCTGCTGCACTGTTGCCTGTGTTTCCGTAAGAGCTTTGGTGGACCTGAGGTCTTGGGTTGATCGTCGTTTGTCCCCCGCTGTTAAAATTACTTGCTGAGAACCGATTAACATCAGAAGTCCTCTGGTTTCCTCCAAAATCATTCGAGTATCCAGAATTAAATGAAGGCTGGTCTATCGTCATTTGAATATCTTTGTTAAAAGGGTTTGCCCCCGGGGTGTATCCTGCTGAGTACCCCAAGTCACTTGAATTTAAATGGTTTGAAGTACCTCGAGAGGAAAAACCTAAGTTTTGGCCTGCTGAGGAAAAAGGATTCGACTGTGTTGAGAAGGGGTTGGAACCTGATGGAAAAGGATTTGATGTCTCGCCACCCATTGGCCTCCCTTGAATGCCTTGCATGCCTTGAATGCCTTGAATACCTTGAATACCTTGAATGCCTTGAATACTTTGAATACCTTGCCCGAAACTCGGCCCCGACCCAGGCAAAGGTCCTGCTGCTTGACTCACGAAAGGATTACCTGCTGAAGGATTCGAAAAATTGCTGAAAGGACCTACGTGGGCTGAAGTTTCTTTGCTTTGAGCTGAAAACGAAGGCTGTACAAATGGATTTGAACCTATTGTTAGTTGTGGAGATTGGATGAATGGACTTGGCTGAGTCGATGAGTTCAAAAAAGGATTCGGCTTTGAAGTCTCTGTTTGGGTAAAAGGATTCGTGCCTGGAGAGGATTGTGGAGGTTTCATGATGTTTCCTCCTCCGAATATGTAAAGTGGCTTTTGGATCTCTTGGTTTGAAGTGACTAGAAATGGATTCAGGGTGTTAATTGATGTTGAAGGAATTGGGTGGACTACTGGCAAGTTGGTTTCAATTGGATTGATGAAGTCTTTTGGTTCTGGAATAGTTTTTTTTTCTGTTTCAAATGTGATCGGATTGTCCTGGGTTTTAATTGGAGATGCAAGATTGACTGGATTTTTATTTTCGATGATGGTTGATGTTGTTGAGATTGTCACTGGGGGCTCTTCGATGATTTTTTGCAGTGATTGAGAATTTTTATCGGAATTTAAGTCTTTTGGTTGAAAGGTATTTGGACTTTCAATGGTTGGGTCTTTGGAAATTTGTTTCACTTCTGATTTTGTATTCGGTGAAGGGTTTGATTTTGGGTTGTCACCTGAAAATCCTTCGGAAACTGAAGAATCTTCTGATAATGGCTTTGAAGTCTTCAAAGATTCCAAGTTTTTTTCAGCAGGTTCTTTTGAAGGGTCAGAAGAAATTAGCTTGAAAGGGTTTGATGAGGCTTCTGATGAAGACTTTTCTAGATTTGGTTTTAAAGGATTTGATGAAGATTCTTTTATAGGATTTTCAAGAGGTTCTTTGAAAGGATTTACTGGAAGGTCTTTAAAAGGATTTCCAGGAGATTCTTTTAGTGGATTTGTGGAGAGTTTAAAAGGATTCGCAACTGATTCTTTAAAGTTTTTTTCATGAGGGTTAATATTTGTCTCTGGGCTGGTTTGATCTTTGGTCAAATGATTTCCTTCTTTATTCTCTTTACCAAGTTCTTGTTTATCCAAACCCTCACTTTTCTTTAAACTTCGATCATGAGTACTTCCTAAGTAATTTCCAGAATTTTTTTTTACACTCTGAACTTCTTCCTTAAGACCTTGATTCCCTTCATCACTATTCTTTCCTTTCACCAGATCCCGACCCTCATCCAAGTTTCCTTCACTTCTTTCAATTTTTTTCCAGATCTTTTTCTCATCCAAAGACTGATTCGAAATCATAATCGGTAATTTTTTGCTATAATCCTTGTAATACTCTTCAAAAAACTCTTTCCCTTCAACAAACTTCTTCCCACTAGAGTCATTCTCATTTTTTTTCAATTTCACAGAACCACTTTCATTTTTCAAATCTTTACCCAAGCGAATAGCAACAACTTCATTTTTTTTTCCTCTATCCTCAAAAGTACCCTTCACCTCAACAGGGACTTTTTTATTACCCAATGGTCGACTAGGTACAAAAGAAACTTCTTTCTTCATCACAGGGGCCTGAGAAAAGTCTTCAAACCGATCAGGGGTGGGTACGCATGTTCCTTGGTCCATCAAAAAAGGCTTGACAGTCTTGCCCTTAAGAATGGCTGAAATAGACTCAAGTCGAGTGGACTGTTCAGGGAACTCTCGCGCAACGACACTGATTTCAGCAGGCGGGAAAAGAGACTTAAGTGCAGAAGAGCAGACTCCTGAGATACCATCAACAACGTGCTTTAGTTTTGATTTCGCTGAAGAAAATAAAGAGTTGAATCCTGAAGCAGCGTAAGCTGCTGAGTTCGCTTCAAGTATTCTTAGTTGTGAGTCCCGGGGTGATAGGATTTTTGAACGATTTTTCATTATTTAATGACTAGCTATTGTAGATTAGTGTCAAGTGGCGCTTTTTTAACATTCGCACGTGTTTGTACCCGCAAATCATCAGGGTTATCAGGATGAGACTCATGATTGAAATCAAAGAATAGATCCAGGTCGGGATGTCGATTTCGCTGTGGACTGATACAACGTCTTGACATCGGTAAAGATAGCTTCGGTCATTTACATAAGTTTCGAAAATCCAGAAATTATAATCACCGTACTCTGGACGGTCAAAATCGATGCTGTTGTTGAGGTAGTTGTAGTACTGGTTCGCTAATACTATTAAACTTCGCTTTTTGTTGTTGAATGTCAGGTGGTAAGGCCAGAGTACGTGCTCGTCGTCTATCACATGTTTCAAAAAATAAACTAAAAAGTATTCAGGATAAGGCATCATCTGCTCGTAGAAATAAACGTTGCTTTTTTGAAGATCACTCAAGTACATGTTGCCTTTTTCTGATATAATTATTCCCTTACTTGCTGTATTCTTGTAACCTAAGTTCATGACTTTCGACTCTAGTTCATTCCCAGGGTTCCTCAGAAACTGAGTAGAAATAGTGAACAGGTCACGACTTGTGATAGGAGAATAATAAAGGTCTCTTTTATCACAACTCAAAGCGATTCCTCCTAATCCCTGACTCAACTGTTTCGATTTAAATATTCTTGAACCATTCACAGTGATCCAAAACGACGGGTCAGGAACAGCTGAATGATGATTAATCAAAAAAACTGAAGAAAGCTTTTCTCTTAAATTAATCACAATCAAAGCCTCCTGCCCCATGTCACTTAAATAAGCGAATTTCCTGTCAAGGTCAAGGGCCATGTCAACTATTTGACTTCTGTCAATCGTCACATTTGAAAAATCGAATCTTTCAAGAATCAAGCCGGATTCTGCCATTTTGATTAAAAGTTTCGCTTGTTCATCGACTAGCCAGAAATATCCTTCAAGGTCGATTTCGAAGGCTGAGATTGACTTGAAACCTGAAGGGTTTGACAAATTGTTCATCCACCAGTCAGGAAAAGGTCTTAAAAGGACTTTTGAGTCGTCTTTTGTTATTTCTGAAAGAGTTGCTGGGATTCCTGGGGAAGCTCGAGGAACTGCTATGAAATATCGGTCGTCTGAAGTGACTTGGAAACTTGTGGGAATCGCTTTTGTGTAGGACAAGGAAACCATGTAAGCTGTTAGGTCAGATGAGGAATTGAAGGTAAAGTTTAGCCAGTTGAAGCCGAATAGCAGTTCTGCTGATACTTTGAAGAGGATTTGGATGAGGACTAAGGTTTTAATGAGTGAGAACTGTGCCATGAATAATACATTTTGGAGCTTAATGGGTAGCGAGAAGAATATTAGAAGGTTTTAATAGAATATTACTGGATCTTCATTATTTAAGTACTTTAAACATTCCCAAATACTTTATTTCAATGAAGACCTTTCATGTTTAATCACTCCAAGCAAGTCTCTTTACTTATCAACACCTTATAAACTATATACTAATAATCTTCTTCATAGTCCTCTTCACTTTGAATAATCGCTTCTTTAAACTGTTCCAAGGCATAAGTCGCGTCTTGATTGAGTTTCCTCAAAACTCGATACATGACTTCTTGTTGTTCAGTCTCCACAGCTTCATTCGGGTTGTCCTTGGTCTTCACATTACTTCCAATGTTGATAAGAGTCCGATAACGATTTTTCAAAGCCTAACTAGTCCTCACTTTATTTTCATATTCTTGCTGTTGGATCTTTCCCTTCAACTTCTGAATCGTTTCATGAAGTCCTTTCAACTCACTTGAAGCTGAAGAAGAGTCAAGAGAGTAAATTGAGTAAACCTGCTCTTTGTTCTTCTCGCATTCAGCCATCAAGTCAATCAACTCGGATACGTCTTTTTGGAGGTCGTATTTCGCTGGGTTGTTTAGAGTTGAGTTCAGTTTTGAGTTGCGTGAACAGCTGTTAGCCCTGTTTCTGATTTTAAAGTTCTTACTCATGGTAATAATTATCTAATTAACTTGCATATCCGCGCTCTTTACGGTTATCGACATACTTGCCATTGACATAGGAATTTTCAATCACCACATTAGGATTATTTAATAACGAGTCAAACTGATCATCCTTCTTTTTTTCATCTTCATCAACTTCCCCAGTAAGTTTATTCATCTCCTTTTTAAACTTATCTTTCATTTCCCACCAAATATGTAAATTTCCAGGTTTTTTCCCTTTTAAAGGCAGTTCCCAGACAGTATCATTTTTCGCTTTTTTTAAACTAACAGTCAATTTCCCGTTTTTTCCTTCTTGATAACTGCTAAGTTCAGGACTAACTTCATCCCAGGTGTCAAAATCAAGCATAAACCTGACTTTTTGATTAGATTTCAAGCAATTTCCTGAAAAGTAAAAATGATTAGAAGAGATCTCTACTTTCAAGTCATTCAAAACTGAACACCCAGGCGAATCAAGTCGATGAGAAAATTTTATTTCAAGGAAAGTCGAATTCGGTGACTGTGCCCATTGAAAAGCAGGGGCCAAGGTACTCATTTTTCCCCAGGAAGAGGCTTGTGTGATAAGATTTTCTATCATTTTTCGCTTGTTCTTCACCTCAGCTTTCAAAGTATCTGAAAAAATCACATCTGAAAAAATCGAAGACTGAACCAACTTAAACAAAGTCTCAAACCAATTTTTATCCAATGCTTGAAGTGCACAAGAGTCAGAAGATGCAGGATTTTGAACGACATGCTCGAGAAGTAAAGTCTCTGAAGAGAAGTCAGGACATGATAAAGTTCTGGAAATCAAGAAGAAAGCGATAATCATTTATATTCTAGTGAAGATGAAGAACTTTGAAGTATTGAAGTAGGTGACTTGAATACTGAAGTTTTTCTCAAATATGAAAAAATCTTGAAAAATTCTGAGAAATTAGAAGGTCACTTTTAGGTTTTAGATAAAAACGACACCTGTGAGATTTGAACTCACGCGGGAAATCCCAATAGCTTAGCAGGCTATCGCCTTAACCGCTCGGCCAAAGTGTCATCTGGACTTTCCCCTGACAATGAGAATAAATACCAAGAATGTCGAATAAAGACTATTCAAAAGTAAAGGTTCAGGAAATAAGTCTAAAATTTTACTTTAACTATATCGTGTTTTGTAAAAACCAATTGAATCTTCTGATGAACTCGACTTGGAACTTCGACTTGAATCTTGGTTTAGAGCAAGGCTGAAGACTTGGTTAAACCTGTAAGATACTTCTAATGGAGATTCAGTTTTTCTTGCATCGATGCTGTTTGAAGATTTTTTATTTTTTCTTCTGAACTTCTTTGAATGGATTCGTAATAGAGGACTTAGGTTATGTGACTTAAGCCCTTTGTAAATAAATGGAACGTTTGTTGATGTTTTCATAAAACTCGGGTATAAATGATTGTGTTTCGTGGAAATTGTTTTAGTTTCGCATGGTTTAAATTGAGTTAAAGCTGGTTTTGTTGAGTTTGGAGAGTTTTTGAAAGTTTGGATTTTTAGGTATTTTTTTGTTATACTATCTTCAAGAATTGACTTAATTTCTTCGATTTTGACTGGTTTTTGTAATGAAGTGCCTTTTAAACGTTTCAAGTCTGTTGATCTGTTGAAGTGAGGTGAAAATATTTTGCTATAAGAGCAGTCCATAATATTATTATTGAGAAGATATTTCAGAGTTTTTTCAAGAATTAGTTTTTATTTTCTCAAGGTATTAATTTTGAAAGTATGCAAACTAATGATCTTTTCATAATATTTTTATAGAAAACAGATATTAATTAGATTATTTAATTCAAGTTTTTCAATATTATCTTCGTCAAATTAAGGTTAAACATTAGATCCTTTAAATAAAAGATTGATTTTGTGATTATAATTCTGAATATATCTTAAAATAAATAATCCATCAAGTTATCGTAGAAATTCTTGAACTTTACATAATTTAATGTCAAAAGGTCCTGGAAAGCCATTTTCTATTACCATATCAAATCATCTATAATTACTAGATGCAAGGCCCTGTTGAAAAGCTAGAAAAACATCTAACATATAATCAAAAACTCACAGTATTCAACCCAAAACTTGAAGGAGTCAACTTTTTACCAGGAGGTCTAGGCTGTAAAGCAAATCTTTCAACAATCACATTTAAAAAAAAAAATTCAAAAATTAACCAATCCCCAGAAAAATTCTGCGACCGAAGATTAAAAAAGCCTTTAGAATTCGTTTCAGCTCCTATAATGAATTACAAGTTCGATTATGTGAGAAATAAAAGTTTAAATTTAGATCCAATTCCAAACATAGAGAAATCTTCCTGGTTTTATCTAAACCATAAGGGATCTTTTGTGAAATTTTCTCCAGTGATCAACGATTACCTTGAAAACCACTTTTTCGAGTTCAACAAATTAAAAAAATACAAAAAAACTCTGAACTTCAACATGAACGGCGATAGATACAGGTTAAAATTCAACAAAACTGGTAAAAAACTAAGACTTTTGTTATTGTGCTGGATTCAAATCGAGGTTCCGATATACAGAATTTTTGATAATAAGTCTGAATTCGAGCAAGTTAAAAAGAATGAAATTTGGTTCTGGAATAACGATGATAATGTTTATGTGAATTTTAAGTGGTTTGAAAATGATTTGCTTTCTTTTTATTTCCAGGCATATGAAAAAGACCCTGACAACAACAACACTTTTCACATAAGACTATCATCTGGAAAATCCTACGAAATCAACTTTCCCGAGATGTCCCAAAAAAACCTGGAAA
Organism: Stentor roeselii; assembly: GCA_006503475.1. Taxonomy (NCBI): domain Eukaryota; phylum Ciliophora; class Heterotrichea; order Heterotrichida; family Stentoridae; genus Stentor; species Stentor roeselii. The sequence continues at coordinate 185,860 of RSEH01000034.1, forward strand.
CAAAATACCACCGAGGTATAACAAGAATCGTTCGAGGTTAATAAAAAATCATAAACAATCCTTAAATATTCTACATAGCTTTCTTCTTCTTCACTAAAACCTTATGAACAATGTCTACTTCACAAAGAGGATGCGGCAAAAAACAGACCACATCACTTCCAGTAGGAAAAAGCTTCGAGTCAGTAAAAGTCGAAACCGTTCCTTGCCCCCAGGCCCAGACCTTCCCATTCCTCGCAAGTGCTAAAACCGAGTTCTCCCCACAAACGACATCAACAATATCCCCAACTCCCACAACCTTACTCGGAGTTTTCGCCCAAGTAACTGAATTTCCAAGTCCCAACTGTCCCATTTCCCCTGATCCCCAAACAACAACATCTCCATTTTCAAGTAAAACAACAGAAAAAAGTGCACCAGCGGCAACTTTCACTGCTTTTTTTCCAAGTTTTACTTGTTTTTCCTCATTTTCAAGTCCAAGTTGCCCGTCCTCATCCCATCCAAAAGCGAAAACTTTTCCATCGCGATCCAAGACTAAAGTATGAGCTTCTCCACATGCCGCAGCAACAGAATTTGACAGCCATTTAACGCGAGCAGGTCTCAAAGCGCAGAGTCCGACTTCGTCTTTAAACATTTTCGAGTTGGGCAGGCCGAGTTGCCCGACGTCGCCGCGTCCCCAGGTCCAGACCTGTCCAGAGAGCGAGACTGCGGCAGTGTGATAAGCGCCGCACTCGAGATGGACGATGTTCTGATTGAATATCGAGTTGATGGCAGTTGGGTGTGAGTAAGATTTCTTACTTTCGTGACCCAAGCAGCCTGAAGCCCCGTAGCCCCAGGTCAGGACTTTGCCGTCGACTGTCACGACTGCTGCGTGTTCGTAACCGCAGGAGACCATTCGCACGTTTAGGTTTTTTAGTTGTTTTAGAACTTTTGGAGAGAATAAACTGATTATTGGACTGGAATCGTTTTTGTACGTGATTAGACCTTTGCTTTGACCTGGAATGTTTGAAAACTCGAGGTGAGGTGCGGAGGAAAAACCCACTGATGCCATTGAGAAGATTAGTTGAAGGGCTTTTATTTCGTTTCGGGAGTCTCGGGTTTCGACTACTTGGAAATCTTCTGGGTCTTCGAAAACAGCTATTTTTCTTATCACTGGAGATGTCAGGTCAGGACTTAGCACCTGAAGTGTATTTTTCGGCAAATTGTCAATATCAGCGAGTTTATCCTTCGAAGCTGTCTGTCCCGGCAAGAACAATCGTGTAGCAGCACTAATTCTAATAGACCCTTCATCAATAACACTATCAAACTCTTCATCATCCATAAGGTTAGCCTTTCGTAGCGCATCAATAGAATTATACAAGAACTGGCTTTCCTCAGCCTCTTCTTCGCCAAGGAGTTGAACAACAGCTTCTGAATTTCGATGATCAACCGACGTGATCAAAGCTTCATCACTGCTGAGTACTTCCCGTTCATCCCAGTCAATTTTGCTGATCTCCTCAAGGCCAGGGTTAAAAACGACTTCATCACTTCGAACAGTCGAAAAGCTAAGACCTGTGTCAAGGTTCAAATTAACCAAATACGTTTGAGCCAACGATGATTCTGATGTCAAAACGCTTGGTCTTTTAAAACTGTCGCAGTGACGGTTCGACTTCAGGTAAGAGCTGCTCATTTCTAAGGTGTTCTTGTAACTCGAGATGTAAGAAGATGCGTCTGACGGCAGGTTAGACCTGCCGGTTCGTTGGAATGGACTTCTTTGGTGGAAGACTGAAAAGGTTTGCTTCATGTCGATTGTGTCTGCTGATGTAAAACTTGAAAGATTCAGAAGAACTCTTGATGGCTTTTCTAGAGTCAGGATTGGAAACTTGTACAATGGGTCACTCAGTATTCCGTGGAACGAGTTAGAGGCCTTTGAGAATAACACTGAGTAGTTTGATGAGGATTGGATCACTATTGAAGTGTTTCGGGAATGAAGGCCTGTTCCACTGTCCAGGAACTTTTCAGAGAAACTTGATCGAGGTTTTCTTTCCATTTATTTCTTTTAAAAGTTGAACGATTACAAGTTGTTTTATTTTCGTGATTTAAGAATCAAGGGAAAATTTTGCATTAATGAATGTTTTTACAGAGGATTTAATTTACCTGTTAAAAGTCTAAAGATATAGAAAAACAACTATAAATGGAAAGATATAAAATATGAAAGTTAAATCTCCAAATGGCTTTTTCCGACTGGGCAACACCTGCTGCATTGGATTAAAAGGAAAGATCTTCTTAACCATAGGTCCTGATTGGCCTTTGAACCTTCTAATTATTCTACTTCTCACCAGTGCAAACGTTTTTTTCATAAAAATAATGGCTCCGAAGGTGGCTGTCACAATGCAATGTCTGGGTTTTTTTATTTACTCCGGTTGTTTCTGTTGCTATATTCTAACCGCCTTTAAAAACCAAGGAATCCTTCTCACCACCTGGGAGCAAAAAATGGAAGAAGGGGAAAGTCATGAAAATATATGTCCTGACTGCGAAGTCATAACAGAAACTGGAAGCGAACACTGCTGTGAATGCGGAATTTGCATCAAAGGCTACGACCATCACTGCGCGTTGTCTGGAAAGTGCATCGGGTCAGGCAACATTGTTCCTTTCTATTTGTTCCTAGTCTTGATATTTTCTTCAATTGTTTATTTCTGCATTTGGTTCTTAATTGCAGTTTCCACTACTCTAAAGGAAAAGTAATTAAATAATCAATGGATTGTGTTAGCTTTTTGGGAAAAGCTTTTTGCCTGTTGAAGGGTTTTTTGAAGTTAATTTTGGATTTGGCTTTAGGAGTGAATTATCTCTTTGAAGAGATCTTGAAATTTTTCGTTGATCTCCATGTAGTGGAGGAAGGTGTGCGGGAGGTTTCAGGTTTTTTGAATATTTCAGGTTTTTCTTGACAGGTGCATGGCTTAAATTGTCTGAGGCTTTTTCAAAGTTGTTAAAACTTGAATGATCTTCAGCCTCCACTGAAGAATTTTTCATTAAACCCATCAACCACAAGTCCTGTGCAACAACTTTATCATCAAGTCTTAAAGACTCCTGAAACTGTTCATTTTCATCGATTTTCCAAAACTCTTTATCATCGACTTGTGAGTAAAACTTGTTCTTTTTCATCACTTTAGAAGAAACTGACAATTCCCTTCTTCTTAAAACATTTTCAGTGCTTTCTGGATTTTTTTCATTATTTTTGAAGACTGGTTTTCCTGAAAGTTGAGCTTTTAACATTTTAATCTCGACTTTGAAGTCCTCAATGGTTTGTTCTTGTTGAGTCATTTTCAGTCTAAGTTTTGAAATTTTTGCATGAGCTCTGTTTAACTCGAAGTCAATGTCTTTGCTGACTAGTTGAGAGAAGTTCGGAAGTTCGGGTGAAACTGAAGAAAGAATTACTTCAGATATTTTTTCAGGCAACTTTTCAGGAGACTTCAACTCGGGAAGGTCGTCATCGTTTTGCTTTAAAAACTCAAGATTTGATGGAAATTCTGATGAAGAGTAAAGAAATTCCAGGTTTTTCAGACATGTGAACCAGGGAACTGACTCGATTTTTAATTGAGTTTTAGATGAAGGGGTCAGAAGATAAGTGCTTTGATTTGAAGACTGAGCTTTTGACTTGATTTCTTCAGAGGATTCAAGAACGAAGAGGTAAAATTTTGACTGATAGGTTGAATCATTTATAAAATTTTGAAGTTTTGAGAAATTGTCGAAGGTGTTGATATCTGATGTGACAATCCAGTAGATTCCTTGATCGATACTCAGGATTTCTTCTGTTTCCAGCAGCAAGTTGACAGTCTGAACTTCCATTCTCAGATTATTATTTAGCCTTACTAAGCCTTTTCTAACTATTACATGACCTGACATCCAGTACTGCACGAACATGTTTTAGTAGCAGTTCCTTCAAAAGAACTCTCAGTATTCGCAATACTTTCAAGAGTTTCAATGATCCCTTTAATATCTTTATTCTGAGACTTCTTCGCTTTGAGGATTTCTTCAGTGGTTTCAAGTTCCAGACTCAATTTATCGATTCCTTGTTTCAAACTTTTCACTTTTTCAGTCAGTTTGCAGTGAAGACAGTCAGAAGGAGGAAAAATGTGAGGAGCTGATTTGATTTGAGCTATTTTTTCATAGTCAAGGCCGAGACTTTCAACGATTTCTTTGATTTGGTTGTCCTCGCAGCACTCTTCAACTTCAGGCTCTGGAGACTGTGGCTTGATTTCACTTGAAATTTTTATTTCATTCAAAGGAGGGTCGATTTCGGGAAGGCTGTCCATATTTAAATATTAAGACTTCGACCTATGTCTTGACCTGAACCTTTCTCGAGATCTTTTCCCTGGACGGTTTTTATTCTTCAGTCTTTCTGACTTTTCCCTTTGGTACTCGCTGAAAGTCTTTTTTCTTTCGTCTTTTTCTTCGAGTTCAGGAAAACTGAAGTCGAAGTTGTCTTCGAAACGAACTGGTTTTTGTTTTTCTTTCATTTTCTTCGGTTTTTTCACTTTTTTTTCAGGGTTTTTCAGAAAAGTTCGTGGTTGTGGGTTGGGGTCTCCGATTTTGTAGTGGTTTTTTAGTAAAAAGTTTTTCATTTCTTGCATGTTTTTCAGGTGAAGTGATGTGAAACTGGATTCTCTTTTGAAGTCGTCTTCGATTTCAGCTATGGATAAATTTAATGAGTTTTCTGTGATTGATAAAAATTTGGATTGTTTTTGCTTTTTGGAGAAGGTGCTTGCGTTCAAGGTTTTCAGAATTTTTTGGAGTTCTTGGTCGAGACACAAGTCAGGACTGGTCCCACTTAAAACGTTGTACTCGTCGTCACTGATTTCATCTGCTTCTAGTGACTTAGGTTTGAACTGAAGAGGGACTCTTCCTTTCTTGGCTTGTAGTACCTCCATATTAATTTCCGATATATTAATATGTTGACACCAGGATCCCTGCAAACTATTTACAATGGCGCCAAAAGTACATCTTTCCAACCGACAGTGCAACTCTTGCAAATAATAAAAAAAGATGCATTCTACACTGTTTTCATTTCAGACAGCGTGGATTATTCCCAATGTATATGCAGCATAAGTGCGCATAACGAAATAGACAATCTTCAAGAATACTCAATAATCAAACTACTTGAGTACAACGTGACCGAAGTGAAGCACTTCAAATGCATCATAATCACGAAAATCGATATCAGAAGCTTCGACTGCAATAAAATCGGAGAACCTGAAAAGCTCGAAATCCAGGCGCCTTCCAAATCACTAAGAAACTCATCAGAAGGTGCAAAAGACCCGAACCCTCCAGCTTCCCCAATGATAAAACTGATAAAAAGCGAAAACGATTTAGAAAGTTCAAAAATTTCAGCATCAGAAGGAAGAAACCCTCAAAACTCTCAAAGCCGGATGTCATTCCCGATGACAGAAAACAACTTTATCCCCGGGGGACAGTCGAGCAACTTCAGCAATCTCATGGTCGCTCAACAAGCAGAAGAAAACAACTTTTACACCCCGATCTGTGTACTCAGCATGACTTGTTTTGACTGGACCATCAAGGCAAGAGTTCTGGAAAAGTCAGACGTTCGTTATTGGGACAAGCCTACAAGCAAAGGGAAGTTATTTAATGTTGTTTTAGTTGATGAGAGGGGGGACCAGATCAAAGGAACTTTTTTTAATAATGCAGTTGAGATGTTTTATGACGTCATTGAAATTATGAAAGTTTATACTTTTTCTGGAGGAAATGTTAAGAATATGAACAGGGCGTATTCTTCGCTTGATGTTCAGTTTGAAATCTCTTTTGATAAGAACTCGGTTATTAAGCCTATGGAAGATGATGATAAGATCCCCAGCTTCAAGTTTAACTTTCAGAATATTGACTATTTGCCTAAACTCAATATTAATTCTAGTGTTGATGTTTGTGCTATTTTAGAAGAAATAGGAAATATTGAAGAATTTACTTCGAAAAGAGGAGAATTGCTTGTTAAAAGAAATTTGATGATTACTGATCATACTTGTCATTCCATTGAAGTCACTCTTTGGAATGATTTGGCAAAATTAACAGAATTTAATGGATTGGATGTCAAGGATTGTAACATCATTGTCTTTAAAAGTATCAAAATTAAGGATTTCAATAAGATTAGTCTCTCTTCGGATAGGACATGCACCAAGGTCTTCATCAATCCTAAAGACAACAAACAGGCTGATTTTTTGAGAAAATGGAAAGCTGAAAAAAAGTCGGCTCTTTTGGCAACACCTCTGACCGAACGAAGAGACAAGTCACGAGACGCAAAGTTAAAAACCATCTCAGAGATAAAAGAAGAATGGAACAACGTGCTAATCCACAGCAACAACAAGACCGACACGTTAAAAATAATCGGAATTCTCGGAAAGCTGATGCTAACCGATGAAAAACCTCTCTGGTACAAAAGCTGTCCAAACGAAAAATGCAAGAAAAAAGTGACTTTAGACCACCAAGGCTTCTACACCTGCGAAACCTGCAGACAAACATTCGAGATCTGCAAATATCGTTACCTCTGCAACTTGACAATAAGCGACTGCACAGGAATGTTATACGCGACAGCTTTTGACGAGTCAATGAGTGCCTTACTTAAAATCAGTGCACATCAACTCTACGACGTTTTCATGCAAAGCCAAACCGATGCAGAAGACATTCTTGCAAAAATCGCTTCAATCCCAGTAGTAGCTGTGCTGAACGTGAAAGAAGCTGACACGAACACAGGTTACAAGTTTACAGTGAAACGATTTGACGACTACGACGCACAAAGCCTAAGCCAGCTGCTTTCGCAAGAAATAAAATCTTTCCTAGAATATTAATAATCATCCTTTCGACTTCAAAATCGTTTTGTAAAACTCAGCAAGTGCAGTCTCTTCTTCTCTTTTATGCTCCCTGGCAATTAAACTCTGATTCTTTATCGTGTTGGAAGCCTGGTCAAGTGCTTCATTGAGACTCTGCTGTAGCCAGTTCCTATCATCAGAAGTTGGGCGAATTCCAAGAGACTCAAGTTCATTTTTGATATCTAAAAAAAGTTCTCCTTTCCTGAAGTCAGGGTACATGCGAATCACTTCCATTTTCTGACGTTCTTGAGGAGTCAGTTCATTGCTGTCGAAGCCGACTTGTGACAAGCAACAGTAGATACTGGCCCTTAGGTCTCTTTTTCTAACAAAATCAAGTTGCTTTCTTCTTAACTGGCTCATTTCGCTTTGCTTTTCAGCTTCTTCGAGAGCTTCTCGCAACCTGTCGAAGCCCTTCGTGCTCTTCGGCTCGGTGTAGGCCAGAGGACGCTGAGGGTCTTTGAGGACTCGGTCTTCTGTGTAAGAAATGCCCAGTCGGTCTTCTTCTTGCTCGTAGACTCTTATTAGAAGTTGTGGCGCGTTGGCCATGTCTTTACGCGAGTTCCACTGGGTGAAGGAAAGTTTGCCTCGCTGTACTTTTAGCAATTTGCATAAACAACTGATGATCAGACGACGATGCACTTCGAGGCAGTCGTCTAAAAAGTCGAGAACTGAACTGATACCTTCGATGTCGATGAAGTGCAGAGTACTGCGCTTGTTTGATAAGACACTGTGCCATAAACAGTCGAGTAATGATAGCAAAAATTGGTCTGGCTCACCGTTTACTGTTGGGGGAAGAGGCTTTAGGTTTTGCTTTAGAACCTCGATCCAACCTTTTCTTCTTATTTCTTTTTGGTTGTCTCTGCAGTCTTTGCAGGCGTTTGATACTATGCTTAGAGCGAGTTCTCTTGCATGTAGAGGGTAGTCTGCCTCACTCTGCACGATATCAAGCAAAGTATCAAACAGTCCTTCTTCAGCAAGTTCCAACTTAAACTCCCCACATTGCGAAGCAATCTCCAAAGCTTTTAAAGTCACAAGTTTCCTTTCAATATCACTATAAGTCGACAAAAAATGCACCAAGCAATAATTCCCATTCTGCTGCTGAAAGTGTTCCTGAAACAACGGCAATATATGAAAAATATTATGCAAAGTATGTACCTGCAGTTCTTTAACTTCTGGGTCCTGCCATCGAGAAATAGTTTGATTATTCTGACTAGGGTCCAAATAAAGTAAAAGTGCGGGTAAAAAGTCAGAGTTTTCCACAATACTAATCGCTTCAGGAATCCCACTTGACACTGACCTGCAAATAGCAGTCCAAACAAGTTTCTTAAACTCAAGGTCTTCAATTTCAGTTGTCCACATCGGTTTTCCCCCATTCCCTGAACTGGCCAAGTGTATCTCATCATACGAGCCATAACGAATCAGCTCTTCCAAGAAGCTCTCGCTGAAGTCATCTTTAGTCAAAAGAAATCCATGAGTTTCCGGTCGAGCCACAACAGAAGTGATGAGAATCATCAGCTCATTACGTAACTTCCGGTCAGTCAACTTGTAACCGTCTTTTATCACCTTTTGAAGAGTCCAACGAAGAGACAGCAGAAGTTCTTCTCGGGCGAGACTTTTTATTGAGTCTTCTCCTGACTGTTCGAGAATGTTCCAGATGCACTCGATGCAGATGCTGACAAGCGGGTCTCGAAAGTTGGGAATATTGCAGACTACCACGATCAGGTCTTTCAAAGCACCCAGTTCGCCGATTTTCATGGCTAAAGGCTCGAAAACGGATAAGGCTGAAATCGTTTGGACTACCTGGGCGGCGATTTCGTATTGACTTACGTTATCTGCTAAGACATGTACTAGTCCTTCGGGGATAGTCGTCGCTGAAATGGCTTGCAAGTACTTTGTGCCTTTTTTTTTCACTATATTCATGAAGTTTTCTTCAGAGGCGTCTGCTGAGGTCTTGGTCTTCGCAAGAGAGTCTCCCTTTATCAGGTCCAGATCTTTTTTCGCGAACTCGCTGACAAGGGCGCAGAGGTTGACGATCACTTCGGAGTTGCTGGGAAAGTCTTTTTGTAGAACAGGAGTGAGACTCTGCAGGAATTTCTTTAAAACAGGAGTGTAAATGAACTCGTCACTCATTTTTTCCTTTTGAAAGTCCTTTTTGCAGTGATTTATCAGTCTGCAAAGCGGGTCGATTAGTTCAGAAGATTTGAAAGACTCTTCACCATCTCCAGTTCGTTTCGTGGAAGACTGGACATGGTCCAGGTCCTCACTGCCAGCTTTGATGCGATCGAGTAGCAACTGAATGATGTGTATCACTTTATCCAGTTCCTTATAAGGGAAACCGTCAGCATAAATTGACTTCTGACTGCAAACTCTTCGAATCATTGCAGCATGTCGATCTTTTATCTCTGAAGTGTGACGAGAAGTCATCAACTCGATGACTTTGTCCAGCGTGACTTGACTCATATTTATTACTAACGATTCTCTAAGTAAAACTGTAAAAATGTCAGAAAAAAACCATCATCTTGACAGTCTTCTCAAGTTCTTCTCTGGAGGACTCGCAGGGATCATCGCTAAAACTGCCATCGCCCCAGTGGACAGAGTCAAATTTTTATTCATGGCAAGTGTCAGAGAGTTCTCAGTTAATAGCATGTTAAATGAAATCAGAAGAATTCGAGTTGAAGAAGGCTTCAGGTCTTTATGGAAGGGAAACCTTGCCCAGCTTTTAAGGGTCTTTCCATATTCAGGGGTTGTAAGGTCTATTCAGCAATTTTCTGTGTATGGAAGAATGGAAAAGGTTTTTTCTAAACGCTTTGGAGATGATCAGTACTCAAGGGCATTTAGCAAATTTTTAGCAGGATCTTTAGCTGGGTCTGCTGCAATGGTGATCAGTTATCCTTTTGACACGATGAGGACGAGACTAGCTTATCAGACCACAAAGAAACTTTACAATGGAATAATTCATGGATTTTTTCAAGTTGTGAAAAATGAAGGATTTTTTAGTCTTTTTAAAGGAATCTCGCCTGCCCTGATCGGGGTAACTATTTACGGAGGGGCAACATTTAGCATTTTTTTTACTTTAAAAAATAACAACCCTGAAGCGAGTAAGACTCAGATTTTTTTGTATGGAGCTGGATCTGGACTTGTCGGGCAAATCCTTTCTTATCCTTTTGATGTTGTTCGCAAAAGAATGCTCGCTCATGGATTTATTGAAAAAGTTTCAAACTTCACAACAAGCACCAGCAACATTCAGGTAAACTCGATGAGCAGCTATTTCAAGGAAATCTGGAAAAATGAAGGATTTCGAGGTTTGATGAAAGGAATTTCTCTGAATTTCGTGAAAGCTCCTATTATGTTAGGAACAGTGCATTTGGCTAATCATCTGATACACAAGCACTTTAATGAAGATTACTAGAATTTATATTAACTGTTAGGGGATAAAGTAAGTCTCGGTTGAAACAGCGACGCTCATGTGATGTCTCGTCACTTCTGCAAAGGTGGAATGATCGTAAGTCGCCATCTTCCAGGGGCCTGGCGTGTCTGTGTCTCGTTTGATTTCAAAGCTTTTAAACACAGAGACTTGCTTTTTTCCCTCAAGTTTCAGGTCCTGGGTTTTGTTGCTTTTTGTAATTTTTGGAAAGTTTTGAGGGTTTTTGGGTTTTTTATAGGTTTCGAATAGTTCTTCTTCTTTGAAAGTCTCTTCTGCTTTTGGGTTGTTTGATAGAGGTGGAGGATTTTTTAGTTTTTCGACTTTTTTGGCTACTTTTAACAGGTTTTTTCTTATAAGAGGAAAAGGGACTTCTTTTTTGCTGTTTTTTAGATCTAAGGTCTTATTTTTGGTTAAAACTGGGGTTTCGTTTATGTTTGGCGAACAGGATTTCGATGTGCGCTTGACTATAAGGGTTGTACCATTTAAGGCAACACTTGGAGTCTTGCATTTTAGGGCTCTAGGTAAACCATATAGTTTTTCCGTTAGTTTTTTCATTCGTTTTTGATTTGTTATGTAGGAGTCGTGCTTGTTTAGGACTTTCTGCCATGTTTGCCACTCGAGTCTTAGATTAGGGTTTTTAGGAGCTGGGTAGTACATATATTATTGAAAGTAAAAATAATGATAATTTTAACTGTAATCAATGTCTTCAAATAGAACTTTATCAAGACTAGTTTCGAAAAACTGCCCAAAAGGGTCGATCGGTTCAGTTTGATAAATTTACAATAGAAAAATTTATCTAATTAATCATATCATTTAGTAGTATAATATGTAAAGCTAATGTAAATATATTTAAATAAGCACTAAGGCAAGAGATATTCTCGGATTAGTATTAATGGACTTTGATAAATTAACTAATCCTTTCCTATTAATATAATAGAATCAACCTTAAATGTTTTCATCTTATAACATAAATTCGTTTTCATAAACCACTTTGAAATCCTATCAAAACCCATGAAAACTCCGAATTCCTATTTTTTTTAGCCATTCACTTCTCAGAAACTATTCATATCATCTTGAAGTTCCTAGAACAGCTGTTTTCTCAGGTAAAAATACATACGCATCAAAATGGGTTGAGTTTGTTTTCCAATAAAAATCAAAGCCATCTTTATTTTTAATAATTAGTTATTTGTACTTGAAAACACTCGAATCTTTGAGTGCAAATATAAAGAACAACTTCTTTTAACATAAGGAACATTATAAACTTTAAAAAATCGAAATCGCCCGGCTGGGTGGCCTTCAAAAATTTCCATTTCGATTTGAATTTTATCGTCTCGCTGGTCAGAATCATCAGCGAGAGTCCATCGAACTTTCACTAACGTGCTATACAAAAATTTGAATCTAGTTAATTATAAATTAACTTTAATATTATGAAATCTGATTGGAAAAGTACCTCAAAAGGGCCAAAAGCAAATATTATCTACAGGCAAACATCTAAGCTGCCTAAAATTTATATATTAATCCTTCCAATTTCAATAAAATAAATAATTCTGGAATCACCTAAGATATTCATTGTTCTAAACCTAAATTTTTCCTAAAAATCATGTTTTTAACCAAACTTAGTAAATTTATATATGTTTTTCAACCATTTTTCCTTTTTAATGAACAATTGTTCTAAGTTCTACAAAGCTCAAGAAATTAGGAAAAAAATCAAGAATCTAATCTCAAGAAAGAAACTAATCATTCCATTTTGAATTTGAAGTAGAACGGTAAAGTTTTACTCCTTGAAAATAAGTCCAATACAAGAAAATCAGTTTTTTATGCTAGATTGATGATCATATTTCTAGAATTTCTTCTTTACAAGATTGAATTAGAAGCACATGATTTAGATCTTTAAGTTTCTCAATCGATTTTATGATAAATTATTACCAAATTGTCCAAAGTCTTTTTTTCAGAGAAAATTCGAAGACAAAAATTTTTGGGTTAGCCTTTATCAAGACTGAGAATAAACTTAAGCTGGCACTTATTTTCAACTTAATCATAATGAGAAAAAACTCTTAAGCTGGATTCAATTCCTTTAAAATCCTATAAGAACCCATGAAAACTCCAAATCCCTATTTTTTCGGCCATTCACTTCTCAGGAACTATTCATATCTAACACCTGAAATCTAATCCAGTTTTCCTATCATCTTGAAATTCCTAGGATAGCTGTTTTCTCAGGCAAAAATACATACACATCAAAAAGTTCTAATTTTTTTTTTCAAAATGGGTTGAGTTTGTTTTCCAAGAAAATCAAAGCCATCTTGTTTTTAATAAATCAGTTATTTGTTCTTTAAAACACTCGAATCTTTGAGGGCCATTATAGAAAACAACTTCTTAAAACTTAAGGAACCATATAAACTTTAGAAAAGTGCCTAAATAGCAACCATAATAAATTATACTCAGATTAATTTCAGATAAACTTTGAACACAAATTAATTCTTACTATTTCAATCAAATAAATCAAGTTAATTAATAGAATCAATCTTAGAATGTTTTTTCTCTTCTAAACTTGATTCTTTTCCTAAAAATCATGTTTTTAGCCAAACTTACTAAAGTTTATATATGTTTTCAACCATTTTTCTTTTATAATAACCCATTTTCCAAGTACAAAAAATTTCAAAAACTCAGAAAACAATTTTTAGAAACTCATCTTAATGAAAAAGTGATTGATTGCCCTTCATATTTGAATAAATGTAAAAGTTTTTCTTCATGATTGTGAATGAAATAGAAGAAAATCAATTTTTATACGATAGATTGATGCTCATCTTTCGAGAATTCCGCATCATCTAGATTGAATCAGTTGCATATGAGTTTGAATTTTAACTTTATCAAGCAATCTTATTAGAAATCGTTATCAAGTTATCCTAAGTCTCTTTTCCAGAGAAAATCTAAAGTCGTCCTCTTACATCAAAACTGGTAACAAATTTAAGCGAGGGCTTAAATTCAACTAAATCGTTATGATTAAAAACTCTTAAATCTAATCCTATTCCTTTCCAATCCTACCAGAATCCATTAAGAATCCGAATCACTATTTTTTCGGTCATGTACTTCTCAGAAGCTATTTATATCTAAGACTTAAAATCTAATCCAGCTTACTATCAAACAAAAACTTAACCAATTAAAAATTAATTGATTAAAAGTTCCCAAATTAAGTAAATCACTGATTGAGTGTTAAAAAAGGAATAAATTTAAATGACTCAATTTTAATTACCTGATATAAAAAAGGAAATTCAAACAATATAATCCTAAAAAAATTCCTTATCTTCAAACATAAAATTCCTTCAACCAGTACTGAAGTCTCAGTGGAAGGTCTTTTACTCAATGCTGCCAATTTCAAAGCAAGTGAAGATTTTCACTCCATTTAAAGACAAGCGATTAATAGTAATCTCAACAAATGTGGCAGAAACCTCAGTGACAATTCCCGAAATCGTCTAATTAGTCAACTCAGGCCTAGAAAGCGGAAAATATTTCCATCCCTGCTTCAAATTAGCAAGTTCATCATAACTTTCACCAGTATCAAGTTTTTCTTAGAACTTTTTCTCTCCCTTTCCTTCCTCATGGCCATGACAGCGTCTTTTTGAGCGGGGTAGTCCATGATGTGCTTTTCCTCTTCCGCCTGCGAATCATTTCCTATCTTTAGCTTCTGGAGGTGATTTTTATCCTCGAGTTCATCCTCAAGGTTGAATCTAGATTCTTAATTGAAGACTTTTTATACTTGAGCATTTCCAGGAGTAACGATTCTTGGGCTCATAATTATCCTTCTGATAGGCTGACTTTACAAGCATCAGGAGGGTGGACTATACCTATACTTCTGCTACAGCATATTACTTGATCTCAGAATTGAGGGGACGTATGGCACCCGCCTTAGTCTACCCGTCAGGAGAAGCCTGAAAGCCAATAAGAAGCCTTGAAGAACTTAAATCTTATTCTTTTTGAAATTTAGGGAAGGATTAACTAAATTAAATGGGTTGTCTTTCTCGGCATATTCTTATCTTAATCTTTTATGGAACAATATAATAAATATGGAATCATCCGAATCTAGGGGTCAGATACGTGAAGAAAACAAAGATACCGAGGAAGTCGAGAAAGGCAAGGAGCAGACTGTGAAAGAAGTTAAAGAAGAACTAATTGAGCTAATGTCAGCTCTGAGGTGCATTGTGAAAGCAAGAGAAATCAAGGTTTCTGGGTTTGTATCTTCATGTGAGCATAATTCAAAGATGTGTATGTCTAAGATTACTGAGGTTCAAGCTTCGTGTGAGGTAAATGTGAAAAAAATTCTATCAATGGGTGATGATATTAAAAGATTGAAGCAGAACTTTGGTAATTTGAATAAAAGTTTCAGACACTTTCAGAAAAAGGTTGAAATTCAACTAAAAAATCAAACAAAGCATCTAGATAAGCGACTTGGTGACTTTCAGTGTAAAATTGAAGATCAAATAAAAGCCCAAACCAAAGAGCTGAACAAACGAATTAGTGCCTTTCAAATCTCAGTCGATGATCAAACCAAAAACCAAGCAAGCAAATGGATGACTTTAAGAGCACAGTTGAAGACAAAATCAAAGTTTTAATGAAAACCCTAGACAAAAAATTTAGTGATTTTGAAAGTAAAGTTGAAGACAAAATCAAAGTTTCAATGAAAACCCTAGACAAAAAATCAAGTGATTTTGAAAGTAAAGTTGAAGACAAAATCAAAGTTTTAATGAAAACCCTAGACAAAAAATTTAGTGATTTTGAAAGTAAAGTTGAAGATCAAATCAAAGTTTCAATGAAAACCCTAAACAATAAATCAAGTGATTTTGAAAGTAAATTTGAAGACCGATTTAAAGATTTTAAAAGTACTGTTGACGAACGATTCAAAAAATTTCAAAGCACAATTGACAAGCTCAGAGATTTTCATATCAGTTTTGCAGAATATATAGAAGAAAAAGTATCTCAACAAGATAGGAGAATTGAAAGAATCGAAGAAAAAGTTTACTCCCTTGATAGAAGGCTGGAAGAAGTGCTTAATATCTTTTTAGGTAAAAAATAAATTAGATAAATTGGTTTGAATATTAATAGTTTTTCTTTATGATAAAAGTTAGATAAATTGGTTTTATCTAGAATATATCTATGTCTGCAGATTTAAATCAAATTCGTTCCAGGCATTTTTTCATATCACCCATATAAACTATATTTAAATTTTGTTCTAAGTCACTATTTACAAAAAAAAAATCATGATCCAAAACCTTAAAATGAAATCTTAAATTGAAACTAAATAATCTTAAATTCCAAAACCATCATAAACAATCCAAACATCTGAATAAAAACTCTTTTCCTGAATTATATCAAAACTCTTTAAACCCACCCTTGCAACTCATTCATTCAAGTTAAAATTCAAACCCAGAATAAATGAAAGATGTTGCAGATAAACTAGCCCGTTCAACAGATAGAGCAAAAGGAAGAGAACTTGCCGAAAATATTAAAAATTAACCCTCACCTAGAAAAACGAAGAACAAAAGAAAAAAGCACGCGAAAAAAAATCGAAAGAAAAAAGAAGTAAAAAAAATCAAGCAGGAAAAAGGTATCCAGCCAAACCAAACCGACGGAGCCTCCGAAGCAAGAGCCGAAGTCAAGCTCCGAGTACATTAGCGACTTTGAATCGAGTCAGGTTACGAGTTGGTCGAGAGACGACTAGGCGACCACTTTGAAAGGCAAGCCAAGAGCAAAAGAAGCCTACATTCCAATCACAGAGGTGTAAGAAGAGGTAGAAACGTCCTACAAGCACCCCCGCAAACAGAAAAACATTGAGAGTCTCGAAAGAGACCTGCAAGAAAAGGTCCTGGAGTACCTCTGCACTTCAAAACCGCTCTTTTCAAGCACACGTTCAAACCACAGCCAGTCCGAGTCAGAAACCCGCTGCTGGACCTTCTGAGCTCGTCAATTCAAAAGCTGAAGACAACCAACTAGCTTCTTTCCACTCCTCAGGTCCTCGAAAAGCAGGCTTTTGGCATCAGTCTCAGAAAACTCGAAGAAGAAGGCGAATGTCAAACTGAAAAAAAAAACACGAAAAAGAAGCTGTAACTTTTCCGACTGTGACTTTTAATGCTCCTGACAATACCCAGCCTAAAGAAATCTTTATAGACCAGTTCTTAACGCCCAGCTTCTCTGGAAAAGACATATATGAAGCCATAGATGTGTACAACAAGTTCGAGACTTTAAACAATCTGCTGAGGGGAAATGTTTTAAAGAAAAGAAGACGAGGTGCTTGAAATTATTGTTGTTCAAAATAATGATGAAGTGGTCAGGGAGGAAAAAATGAAGAGACTTGAAGCCAGAAACTACTAGATTCGAGGCACCTTCATGCTCTTTTATTGTGGGTGGAGTGTTGCCTACGACTAATCTTTACAGGAGGAAATTCATAGTGAATAAGAAACCTTGGAAACGTAAATCAAACGCTTGTAAGAGGGTTAAGTTAATTACTGGCTTTGTCTTTTGGCTCTCTTATGCTTTGGAAATTCGCTTATGTCTATGAGGTAAAGGGTGATCTCGAGGTTATAGAAAGTCAGCATAATCGGATTACTATTACAGTAACTATAGAATCTATAGTAGCAATAGGATCTAAAGAGCATGGAAATTAAACCAGTTACAGTTTCTAAATTATTCAAGTTGTTAAACTGTCGGAAAGCATAATCAAGGAGGTTCGATAATGGTTTTAAAATTATGGTCAATAAGTCTGGCTTCTTCTGTCCCATCATCACCAAAGGGCTATTCACATGAATTTCATGATTGGAAAGGACCCGATTTTTCGAAGTACTCAAAAATTCATTAGTTTTTTTTAAGTTTTTCTCCCTTGTTTTTAATGAATTAAAAATATTTCGCTTTTGGAGACTTCTTCTTTTTTCTTGCTATCTTTCAGACTGGAAAATATTGAAATAGCTCTTAACATTCAACTTTGGCATTCAACACAACTATCTCACATTCACTTAATATTAAGAGAACGACCATGGATTAATTATCTAAAATGTATTAAAACTAATCATCAACATATGCTTTCTTAATTGCATTTAAGAATGCTTGCCAAAGGTTTCCTTCATTTTGTCTAAACCACAATAAAATTGTCAAGTGTATGACGATAACGAATTAATTATTTAAAAGCGGACTAAACACCTTCATATAATTTGTGTGGGCTCCTGATTCTTCATCAACAAAGGATTTGGAATGACTTACATTCAAATGATATATTTTTAATCTTAAAGTTGTAATATCCTCGCCACCCATCAGTTATAATGGTTGAATCTGGATGGACATAATCATTAATAATCTGTTGTAGTTTATAAGCTTTATTATTTTCAACTATTTGCCTCCAAAGTTGCATAATGCATCAACTTTATGACCTTAGTGATACTTGAGTTTACCAAACTTAGATTTATCTAGTTGAATTTCAATTTCAGGTACACCAATATATTCAAATCTTCATCCATATCAGAAATTATTATTTCTTCAAATTTACTTATGCATTTAATTTATTCAGACCAGCTATTAAAATACTTGTGTATTAATTTTAAAGATTTCATGTAAGAGATAATAATTTTAATGAAATTCAACTTATTGAATGCTAAAGAAATTAATTATTCCACGTAAAAATGGAAAGTATTCATCTAATTATAATGGAGTGGATTTATCATTCTAATATAGTTGAAATTCAAATTCTCATTAAAAAAGGAAAAATAAAATATCTACTAATGAAATCAATCAACTAAAAATAACTATTTATTCATTTTCTATACTCAAACTGAAACCGGTATATCTATATTTCTGTAAATCAGCCAACTGAAAACCTTTGTCCACCATTTTTCCATAATTCCAAACTTCTAATCTCATAAGATTTCCTCAAAAAAAGCATAAATTTTCTCAATTTACTTAAATAAGAAATAAAAAAATCGATGAAAAACTTACTCGGGTAAGAATATCTACTTTAAATAATCCAAGAAGCATCCATCCTCAAATAATATTAAATTCAATCATATCCCTTCACAATTTCAAATATCTATGCAAACCATTATATCCTCCTCGAAAATCCTAAACTTTTTCACAGAATAAATGAAAAACTATTTCATACACTCAGCCAAATTCATGAAAATATTCGAAAAGCCAAGCCTTAGTCCTTTTCATGTTAAAATCGCTATACTCCCGTGAATACTACCCATCCACTTCAGCCAAATCTGGTATCTGGGAGCAAATCGTCCATCAGATGTAAACTAAAACTTACCTTATTCTTCTACTCTGAAATTTTCAATTACTTTTACAATATGAGCAATGACTACTGCGACTACGAAAACCTCGAAAGTCTGCTGACTTCAAGTCCAGAAAGTCTTTCAAAAGTGATTCAGCTTTACATAAACTTGCATCAAGTCTTTTTAACCTAAGTGCCTTGAAAATCTCTCATTTTAAACTAATACTTTCAAATATTCTCTTCTTCCGAACTGGCAGCGCTGTAAGATCATCGGCTTGACCTATTCTTGCAAGAGGAAAATCTACCAGATGACTTCGTCATCGGTGAGTCCCTATCAAAAAGACGTTAAAGACATGGAAAGGATTTCCTTGAAATCTCCTTATCAAGGCTGTGCCTAGAAGTGAGATGAATGAACTTGAACAGTATTTTTTATCATTGATGATCAGTTCATCAGACTTTACCACGTGAGGACTTTGCAGAGCTGATCAAGAAGATGATTGCTTCGATTGATATTGATCTTTCAATCGAAGAAATTAAGAGTAACTTACAGGTTATCTTTAAGCATTTCACCCTGATGGTCTTATGCAAATCCAGCGTATTTCACTTAGAACTTCATATCAGAAGAGAATTAAATAAAATCACAGCTCCTTGGGCTTCTGCACGCGAGAAATAGTCAGAGGAAGACATGCCTTAGACCCTGTTGAGTAAATTGCGGTTTCGCGCATTTACCTTCAAAAGCATTCCTCTGTGAACCCTGGAGACTCTCCTCTTATGTCAGCTTCCAAAAAAACCCACTGGAAACTACTGGGAATGTTGGAAGCCACTTTTAAAACTACAAACAATTCTCTTTTGAGTCTTCCATGAATGTCACATGCATTAAGAAGAACTATGAGAATAGAGAACTGCAAAAAGTTATTAATTTTATTTTTTCGCAGAAATGATGGAATTTTCTAATAGAACGACGGAAAAGTGAGGATTTCAGGATGCGCGTTCGAAAATTCGCTTCTTCTAGGATACAGACGAAGATGAAAGCTTTAAATTGGATGAAAAGATGAAAGCTCGGAATATCAATTATTCAGTTTTGTGCAAGTAGATTCTAGTCTTATTGTCTTCATATCGGCGGGCATCTTTCTTTCTCCAAAATAGAGGATATGAAGAAGGAACTCAAAATAGGTAGATAAGAGGATGAGCTGTAGATTAATAAATAATTTAATTCAAGTTAAATCAACAGATTCAACTGTCTTCAACTCAGTGTTGATGCTAAAGAGTTTCGCTGAACCAATCAATAAAAAAAAATCTTCCCCTTTTGAAGCAAGTCGAAGAGTTCAGAGGCCCTCATCCAGAGCAAATAAAAGTCAGTCGATCACAAAGTAATCATTTTCATCAATTTCATATTAAAACTTCCAAAACAAACCACCTACTATTCACAAATAAACTTCCAGATGTTTGCTATCAGATTCATATTGATGGCGTTGAAAGCGTTTTGATGGGGTAAAACCCAAAAACTCTGCTGATTTAAAACCCGACCAAAAGAATTCGATTGTTTAAAAAACTTGTAGTTGTTGCGAAATTCGCCTCTGGGAGAGATTGGATTGAATCGCAGGTCTCTGTCTGAAAAATGAATCTTTTACATGTGATATGAGCTAGTTTTCTGCAGACCCTTCAAAGACAAGAACTTGACTCTTGAATAAGCAGGCCCATGTATTAAGGTTTCTAATTGGAGGCAACGTTTCTGAGGTTCAGTTTTCAGGTCGATTATTCTGCATGAGTTCAAAGATGGCAAATATCCTCCGTATAAAAGTACCTTTAATTCTCTAACTTTGCAGCAGATGAAGTTTGAGAAAGTCATTCATTTGAAGTTTAATTATCTGCTTTTAAGGATTTTAAGTCGATCAGATCGATGTTTCGCCCAAGGTTGAAAGAAAAATTAGTGCAAAGTTGTTGTTTCTTAAGAGAGAGGACAAGGAGTTATATCGAAGAAGGATTTTAGAGTTTTTTCAACTTTCAATAGTTCTAGGTTGTAAAGGAATTCATTTTTCTTATTTAAAGACATTCACGAGGTCTGTCTGTATAATAGAGTCGTTTAGTAAGAATTTAGCTGTTTTTCAACTTTTCTTGAGCTTTCATCAACTTTTTCAAGACTTTTTAGGACTCTGAGTTGATTAGCCTTATTAAATAGCTTGTGAAGATTTTTAGATTTCTATTCTTTGGAGCATGTGGTTTTGGCAGGATAATAGGTAGTTGATTATTTAGTATTTTTGATGGTTGTGTAGCTTTCTGGGAATGTGCTATCCGACTGATAGCATGTGAGATCTTATGTCCGATTGACAGACGTATTTTGAATTTGAACAGGAACAGATAAAGAATGGTTTTTCTTTGTAGCCGAATATGCAACATGAGCGAGACATTTTTATCAATGGGTTTAAATTTTAAATCAATAGAAAATTAGGGATATTTAAAAGGAGTTTAATGAGTAGGTTTTTTCGAGAGGAATTATTTCAATTAATATATTAAAGTAGTAATGCAATAATAATTATAAAACAAAATTTTTTACTGTTAGTATGGCTTTTCAATCATAAGTTGTTAACCTTTAGAATCATAATTTATATCTGGAATAGGTATTAGTAATTATATAAAAATATAAAGCAAAGCAGAGTCTTTAAGTAACTAATCTAATTAACTAGTAATCTTTAGTAGCCCCATTCTTGGTACACGCAATCAGGATAGCGATCTTTCCATTGTCTTGATTTTATACTTGTATTTAAGGCACCATTTAACTCGTTTTTCTTATCCGTCAAGTTGTAAACGAACACTAAATATCTTTTACCTTCTAATCGAATCTACGCCCTTTGTTACCCGTACCATCTGTTAACCTCTACAATCTTGATTACTGTTACCTTCGTAGATATCACAAGCTGCTGATTAAATCTACGATCTTCATTACTTGTACCTACATATATCGTACCTTCTGTTTAGAGCTACAGTCTTTTTTACTCATACCTTGCTAGTTAGTACTGCCTAGGTTTTAAACGTACTCCCTACTGCTTATTTCTACAATCTTGGTTACTCATACCTTCGGTAGTTAGTACCACCTGCTTCTTAAATTTACCATCTGCTTTAGTTCTACAGCCTTATAGTTTAATACCTGCACACATATCACCTGCTATTTTGTTCTACGGTCTTTTTTACCCATACCTTTCGTAGTCAGTACTGCCTGCTTTTTAACCCTACCAACTGATTAATTCTACTGTCTTTGTTACCAATACCTTCCATAGTTAGTACTCCCTTCTGTTAAGGTCTACAATCTTCGTTACTTTTACCTCAGTAGGTATTACCTGAATCAGAAATACAATCTTTTCTCTAGAATACCTTTGTAATCAATACAAACAAATAAATATAGTCCATCATTTGTCATTTTTATCTCTTTAATACTTCCTTGAAAATTATGTGGGCTATCTTTTCCTGTGGTCATATTTATTGATAAAAAGTATTGTTTTCTTTCATCTAAACTCTTTGAGTTGAATGCTTTTTAATAATACCTCTCGGGTCTTGTCCAGCATTAGCATTTTTTTCTTTTTCAGCTTTTTCTTTTTCTTCTTGTTCTTTTCTTAGCCTTTCCTCTTCTAACTTCCTGAGTCTTTCTTGTTCTTCTCGTTCTTTTCTTTGCCTTTCTTCTTCTTCTTTCCTTAACCTTTCCTGCTCTATCCTCTGTCTTTCTTGCTCTTCTCTGATTAATCTTTCCTGTTCAATTCTCTGTCTTTCTTCTTCTTCCTTTCTTAATCTTTCCTGCTCAATTCTGATCCTTTCATTCTCAACTCTGATTCTTTCCTGCTCAATCTTGAACACTTTATAGCCATCAATTTCATTTCTGACCTTCTGAGTGAAGTCAATCGCAAACTGGTCAATCATTCCAACATATTGATTTTCGAGTCCAGTGACCTGAGCAGTGATCCTGTCACAGAATTCAGTGAAACTCACCGTAATTTCATCTGAGCGTTTGGTATACCTTTGCTCAATTTCTTCATTTCTTTTTTCTGTCTGTTCAGACATCGTTTTTCTAAAAGCTTCCATGACAGTATTCATTTCATTCACCTGCCTGTCAACAGCCTGATTAAGTTGAACAAACCTCAAATTGAGCTGATGTTCCGCATTCCTCTGGAACTCTCTCACGTTCTGATTGTTCTGCTCGATTCCATAAGCGATGTTAACGAACTTCTGATTGACTTCTTCCAGCACTTGTCCCTGATTTTCAAGTTTATATTCAAGATCTCTGACACGAGTCCTGACCTTTTTCGTCTTAGTCCTACTCGTGAGAAGTTCTTCTCTTCTCCTAAAATTATCCTCAATCGCTTTGACTCGACTATCAAATTCAGCCGAAGTCTGTTGCGCAGAGTCTTCAATCCTCTGAATCCTATTCAAGACCTCTTCTCTATTCGCCTTGTCCATATCAGTTTGACTTCTGACATTATTCAAAACTTCATTGCTCTGCTGAAGATGACTCATGATATTCTGAAACTCTGCATTGAAAAGTGCGAAGTCAACAGTGGCGTCTTCCTGGGAGAAGTG
>RSEH01000315.1:0-50158 GCA_006503475.1 Stentor roeselii
CAGACTTGACAATTCATTTTATTATTATCAAAGTTCTACAATTCTAACATTTAAAACATAGGAAAAATATCAAGTAAAGATTTAATTCGAGTCAAAACTCAAAAAGATGATTATTTTTTCCAGCAGAGACCTGATAACTTTTCCGTTGCCGTTTAAGATCTGGTCGTCTAGGTACATGAACTCGCTAGGAAAGGAAGGGTTTTTGTACAGAAATTCTAAAGCTTACTGGATGTTCTCAAGGGCTGGTGCTGAGGTCTTGAGTGATCGATGGACACCTTCCATGTCGTGTCTTTCGATCACTTAGATTTTCCATATCTTTTCACCGGGCTTGAACTCGGAAAGGGTCTCGCTTTATAGAATGGAGTGGCTGATGTTCAGACCTTTCAACCATTTTTCAATGCCATCGATTTCTCTAGGTTACGGTTTGAAGGGATTTCTTGAGCAACTGGCTCTATTGTGCTTGAGATAAGTGATGTTCCAAAGTAAGGCCTTGGGGATTGAATGTTTTTTACCGGGATACCGTCTGCGAATTGGTGAAGGTCTTCGAGTAAATCGAAGATTATTGGCAAGTATATTTCTGACTCATCCTATCATCATTGATCAAAATATTCAAGCCCTTCTCATATTCAACAAACCAGCGTATTCAGTTTAAGGATTCTGAATGATTTGAAACCTTTTCTGCGTCAGTACAAGACTAATCGAATTTCCAAGGAGTAATCTATTCCTATAATTAGGAAAAAGTTCTAAAATTGTAGTAACCCTATCAGGCAGTAGTTTTAATGACTCAATCCAGCTGAGCCAAAAGTCTTCAAGGCTTTTCATTCCAACAGAATCATAACAATCAGTATAATTCCGATTATCATTCATGAGTTCCCAAAACACAGCCTAGACCAAGTCTTCATTAAGATCCTTGAACCGAATGTGAAACTTCTCACTGGGACTGATTCATAAGAGATGAGATGCAAGGCACTGTTCAAGTTATCCGAAATCTACACCTGTTTCATGGGTTTCATAAAACCTGTTCTTGTTCTGGAAGACCTTTCCAACCACTTCATTCAAAACAACTCCATTTACAATATTATCCCTTCGCGTATACGAGTGAAAAACAACAAAATGTTCAAGTCCCAAAGAGTTAACATACTGCAAAATAGACTTTTTCAGGGAACTCGTGATAGAATACGTTTAAAAACTGTTTACACACTTTTCACACGTCTAAAGCTTTTCGAGGCGCAGTCCCTTCTACCCAAGAAGTTCGGGCACCGATTTATGCAGAAGTATTTAATATCAGACTACATTCAATAAATATGCTCTTCATTCTTTCATGAATTTCTGCAGACCTCCACAAAAATCTTGAGCTCATTTCGGATTTTCCTGGAAAATTCAATTGACTTTTTAGTGTTGGCAATTCAATAAGAAGTGCTCTTAGGGTTATTATGAATCCTATGAACTACCTTAGCGGCCTTTCAGTCAGTTGATAAATGAGAGAGATGGCCATCCGCATGCGGTAACGAACTCGTGTAAGATTAGGTTTGAAATAATCATCTACAAGCCGACCAACCAGCTGCTATTTGACTTTTACCTCTTCGCTGATTCCTTTCTGCTGGGCCTT
Organism: Stentor roeselii; assembly: GCA_006503475.1. Classification (NCBI taxonomy): domain Eukaryota; phylum Ciliophora; class Heterotrichea; order Heterotrichida; family Stentoridae; genus Stentor; species Stentor roeselii. The sequence goes on from RSEH01000315.1 coordinate 1,610, forward strand.
GGCTCGTTTTTGTCTCGAGTGACTGACTCAAGACTTCGGAGGATAGCTTGAGATGTTTGCCCTTAAACTTCGCGCTTCAGAAATTTTTGGGACCTTTTTGAAGGATCATCTTTTAATGAGAATAACAGGCTGGGGCCTGCGACTACTTCGTGGGCTTTCAATTACTTCCAGTGTTCTGACAGAGAATCATGTCCTAGTTACACTGCCAGATATCTTGGCTCTTGTCCGAAGGATTCCCTACAGTTTTTCGCGTTTTAACATTAGACTGATCAAACGACTTACCACTTGTGCATAACGCAGCTGTTATTGAGACTCCCAGGAGTTCGTTTATTCAAGTCATCAAGTCTGAGATTTGCTCTCAAAGTTTCAGAAAATGATTGACTTAATTGTATAGAAAACCAGCTAAAGTTCTTTCTAACCAATTCACTTTTAAAGACAAACATGGTGAATTTCTAAATTCGAAAAAATGAACACTCTTCACGACCTAGAACTATTAAAAGTTGAAAAAACCCTGAAAGCTATCTTCGACCTAGACTCCTGGTCCCCTCTCTAAAAAAACGACGATTTGCCCTCATTTTTCTTTCGACTCCAGGATGAAACATCGAGCTGATAGACTTGAAACCCTTAAAAAAGGAGAAGATAGACCTCCAAATGAACAACTTGCTCCAAAACTTCAGTTACTCATGTTAGACCAGTCAAGGAACTTTGTATATAGAGAGTTTTCTCCAGTGTTGAACTCATGCACAATAATTAACCTAAAAACAGAACCTCAGAAGCCTTACCTCCAAGTAGCGGCCTTTACAACGCTGGGGCCTGCTTATTTAAGAATCAAGTTATCATCTTTGGAGGGTTTGTGGGACTACCCTCAAACCACATGGAAAAAATTTATTCTTCAGACAAAGACCTCGGATTTTATCCAGTCTCTTCCAGAGGCAAATTTCGCGGCAACTGCAATTTTTAAACAATCGAATTCTCGTCTTCGGGTTTAAGCGGCAGAGTTTTCAGGTTTAACCCTCATCAAAACGCTTTCAACGCCATCAAGATGAACCTGGCAGTGCACAAAGGTTTTCAGTTGACGGTTTAAAAGAAATATAGATATAACAGTAATTACTTGAGGATTTAATAAGTTGAATTTCATTAAAATTATTTCCTCTTACATGAAATCTATAAAATATAATACACAGATTAAAAATATTAAACCTATCACACTAAGCTTCACATTTGAAGCATCCAACAAAATCACTAAATCTCAATTATATCTAACAATCATTAAAAAGTTTTCATATAATATGCTTAAGTTTGTTAACTTAATATTGCAGTTGAGTCATTATTAGAACGATTAAACTCAAAGAAAATATTAAGGCCCAAATTATTGTAATTAAAATAAAATTTTCAGATTTAACGGAATTCATGTGAGATTTGTGCATATCTGAATCAAAAGCAATTATTTTCTAAAACAAGACTAGTGGATGGTGATCAGATAAGCTGAATCATGGTTAAATACGAGATTTGAATTATTAAGTCATGTCTCACAATCACTGATAACAGTGAGTTTAAACATATGTGCAAGAATATCTTCTCAATGATTTCACCCAGAAGTAATTTTTTTTCATGTGTTATCAAAGAAAGCTTTTGAAAATTTCTAATGATTTTCATAAAAAATTAAAATTTTATATATATATCCAAATAATCACTAAGAACTCATACAGAATTAACCTGGATCGAGAAAAGCGACTTTGGTTATAAAATCAAGCAAAGACAGCCAGAATCAAAAAGTTTTCAAATGATTAGAATTAAAATGATTTCTAAAGGAATTAATATTGTGCCCTTTTATTATAATAGAGAGTCTAATATGCTCATAGTTTAGAAGATATTTGATGTTAATTAGTATCGTGACTTATTAAATAATTTACTTTAGAGGAATGAAAAATTGAGAACATATAAAAAAGAAGAGATTTTGGAGTATGTGTTTAAGTGATTAAAGGACACTGTATAGATTCATATAACGTGAAATAGATTGAAGAAACGAGACTTTGAAATAGATTATAAATGTTTTGCAAGACAATTGGAAGATAGATATCCAGAGTGTATCTACCAAAATTTGGGCTATTATATAGCTAATATTTTAGAGTTTCAAGTAATTTGTTTGTATTAATAATAAATTTGAGTTGTGCTATCGAATAACAAAGTTTGATAAAGAGTTAATAAATTTCTATAACACATTCTATAAAATTGAATAATTTAATGTGTTCTAGTAGAATAATTCAAATGATTTTGTTCATTACAATTTATTATTTCCAGCGAAATACTAAAATTTTATCAAAGTCTCTACAAAACAATAATTTTCCTATCTCGATCAATTAATTTCCTCAAAAAACCTTCAAAGCACTAATTCTAATTCCTAGAACTATTAAAAACCTAATAAATATGTCAGTTTCTTTAAAGCCATTATCTTACCACAAAGCATACCTCGGTAAGGTCTTCAAATCGACAAAGAAAAGATATGTTTGGAAGTTTGAATTAGATGGAAAAGAGCATGAAGTAGTCCTTACGCTGTCTTTCTTCGGTCACAAGGAATCAATTTCAGTAGACGGTGAATGCAAGTACGAGCATGACTTCACATCATCTGCTTTAGATGAACATACGGAGGTGATTGATTCACATAAAGTAAAAATCAAGAGAAAAGGCTACAAAAAATATGATCTCTTTGTTTATCAATCGAGTTTCTGGAATTCTTTCAAACCCAAAAGAACAAAGACTGACTACGTATTAGAAGTCAATGATGCAATCAATATAGATTTAGAAGTGAAAAGAAAAGCAAGAAGAAGTTCAAGTAATTCTTCAGATAATTCTAAGAAGAAAAGACCACTTGCAAAGATCGGTGGACCTATTTCAAGAGAGAGTTCACCAGATTCTGTTGATTCTTTTGGTCGGCCCATCAATAGATTGAATTAGAATAGTTAATTAGGATATTCAATTACTATTATTCTGTATTAATTAATTTTTTTGAGTAAATTGCACTAAATAATGATTTTTTAAAAGGTAATTTTTCAGTTTGTCTGTAATCAAACTGGATATAACTAGGGTTAGTGATAAAATTATAAAGCACTAGTGTAAATTAATATTTTTCAAGTTTCCAATCAAGACTAATTATAAAAGTCATTCTTTGAAAACCTGATGAAAATTTTTAAAATAATATAGAATTCTTCAGCCTAAACTACTGCTCTGCTCAGCCTTGTTAAAAAATACTCGAATAATTTATATCAATATATTTTGCTATCATTTGGTTGTTGTGAATTAGTTTATGAAACTTACTCAAATGTTCAGGCTGAAAATAATCTGCAGTATTGTATGAAAAATAGTTTATAGTTAATTTTTAACACATACTTCATACTTGTGTGTTTTTTTAAGAGATTGTATATAGAATCAAGGGTTTTGATTGAGAATAATTATTATCATAACAATATTTTTTTTAGAGATAAAATAGAGCAACTAAATTAGAGAATGAAATAATTTCAATGTATCGATACAATACTTGTTTCGAAGGCCAAGTTTCCATCGTTGAATAATCATAAAGATTACATGAAAGCCTTAATTATTATAAAAATTGATAACACATGAAAATGATCAGAGAAAGTGTCTTATTTGTAATTAGACTATATTAAAAACTTTTCAAATAGTTTTATTTTTCTCTGTGAAAAAAAACCAAAAAGAAAAATAGATCTCTTTTTGTCTACAAAAATTTATTACAAATATTATTAAAAAATTGTCTATAATTTCAATAATTGGTCTCTTTTTTTATGAATATCTACAAAATTTTATAGATAATTAGAAATTTATTTCAGTAGCGGAAATTTTTAAGTACTTTATTTATATCTCTTCATCATTCTTTATTTTGAAAACTAATTGTTTTAGACAATGATTACGTTTATCTTGAGCTTTTACAGAAAAGAGTTTAAAACTTAAGAAAAAAATAACTTAATAATTACATCAAATCCAATCATAAATGAAAGTCACTCCATCATTTTTCCTAAAGTTTTTTATATAAAATTCTAAATAGATTTAATTTAGGTATCTGATCTTCATCATTCCATGCATATTTAAATTTCCTATTCTTCAAATTTAAGAAAAATGGATCTAGTTATTCCTCTAGCAAAATTTTTGAGTATCTAAGATATAATTTTGTTATTTTTAGTTGACTCATTCATATTGTGCTCTCACTTCTTTCTTTGATTAATCAAGAAAGAATGAATGACAATGAAAAAATTTATACTATCCCTAATTTTCTTAATTTTTTCAGTATTGGAAACCATTTTAATTCTACTGTATGTTTTATATAGCGCTCTGATAGTTAAAAATAAAAAAGCAATAGTCTTTTTCCTCTTGCTTATCAGTTGCTTATATTTTATTATATCTTACTTCATATAAAGCTAGTGGAATACGAATTCAAACCAGTGGTTATCGAGATAGGTCTTGGTATATGCTTTCCTTGGTAGCTCTTATAAAGTTATTGAACCCGAAAGATTTAGAAAACTTGCTATACAATGAGATTCAACAAAATAATCATAATTTACACAATTCTGAATATGAAGAAATCAAAAGAATAGAATGAATAACTTTTGGTTTTTTATGGTTTCCAAAATACTATTGCTTTACTTTTTCAAGTTTTATATTTGGAATTCCTCTTAATATTTATATAAATGATCAAGATATCAATTTTGGAACATTTATAAAAATTATATATATTTGAGATGTTTTTTTCATTTTGAGCCACAGTTTCATTCGCATTTGGTATTATCTTCAATTATCTTATCTTCTAACAGGCAAAGACAAAAACAATGCAGAATCAATTTCAAATATTTGCAAACTCTCTTCCTGAAATTTTTATTTTTTGGTCTTTGATTAGAGTTTGTATTTTTTATAATTAATATAACAATAATTTAAAAAATCTTAACTTCTCAGAGGAGTTTTACTTTAATTTGATATATCTAAATTTGTAACAGTGCAATAGTAATACCCCAGTGTTTAAAAATCAACTTAAAGAATATATTGATTTATTCATAATCTAAGGGATTGAATCAGATAATTATTGATATCCGAAAGTTAATCATCCGTAAAAAATGAGAAATATATTTAATATACTAAAAGTCGTTAAACTTTCTTACAATTACTTTAGAGATATCCAGTGTTTTATTGATTTATTTCAAATACATATCAGTCAATATTCTTGCATATACTAATTGATTCAAATAATCAATCTCTTTAGGTAACTGTTCCTTGACTTTATCCCAAACTCCACTTATATTTTATAAAAATATTATAATTTTCACAGTGATTATAATATTATTCTATATACTAGTTTGTATCTACTTAGTAAAAAATCAACTTCTTAAGTTTACTTAAAAACATATTTAATTACTTGAATTTTATTTATTCAATTTTTAATTTTTTCATAATTTATCAACTTAATCATCATCAGAGATTGGCATTTCTTAATGATTAAAAGGCTTGCTTCTTAGAATTCAAACCTTGATTATGATGCTGAGCTAGTTTCGAAATTTCTAAATCTTTTTGATTAGAATTTAATCGATCCTAAATAAAAAAGGACTATCTGGTAATTATTATCATTTGATAATAGATAAATTGAGTCGATTAGCTGATTATATAAATTGATTTTAAATTAATTTATGTGATCCTGCATCTTATATTCAAATCCAACTAAATAAATTTTTAATTCACACACCTTAATCTAAATTATCACAAAAAATATTTAATTATTCGATAAACTCCTTTAAAATAAACCCTGAAACAATTCTACTAACATTTTGCACAATTTCATATAGCACAGAAACTTGTTTCCCCTTCTTAGTGCAGTAATCACTATCCCATTCACCTTTGGCATCCCAGCAAGCTCCATAATTAAGTCGATGATGTCTAGCAGCTTGTGGATAAACAACAATAATCGAGTTGCTCTCCGCCCATTCATTATATCCCGAAAAGTGAGTAAATGCCCTTCCAATATATTGATAATTCATCCCACACCCATGAAGAGCAAGATGAACACGGCATTCGCTTTGCCAGCATGCACTAGGCACAAAAATAAATCCAAACTCATCCATTCCCACTGAATCACCTCCGAATTCTGCCTGGCCAAACCTGAAAACATGGCTTTCTTTGAAAGGAACTCTTTCATGAAGATTTCCATAAAGATGACTGAGTAAACTTCCAGCTGCATCAAAGCCACAGTTGTTTATATAAGGCCAGTTGTACAAAGAGCAAATCACTCCGTAGGAATCAGTAACGAATCCATGAGGACTTTCAATATCGTAAATAGTCTTCACATCAGCTTCGAGGACTCTGTATAGTTCTTCTACTTTCTTTACAGTCTTTTGATCTATCATCAAGTCTTTTGATCCGCCCATTACCCAGACCTTTGAATTTTTTATGTTGTTCAGAGGGTCGATTTTCGCTTGTTTTTCTTGAAGTTTTGCGTAGTTGATCAAGGTTGAAGTATTTAGAGAAGAGGGGAAAGATGTGCATGTTTTTGCAGAGAATGAAGACATGCAGTGATAAGGACCACCTGCTAAAACTCCTGCTCCTTGAATAGAAGAAGAGTAGGCTATGTGAAGCTGCATTGCCATAAAAGCACCTGAGCTGAAGCCGGAAACTGTGAAGTTTAATGATTCGGATAAGGTGGAGAGCAGAAATACAAAAATAATCATTATTATATAGATTGAGTCACTTATTTACAAAGTGTTGAGAAATAGGTTCATTGTTTGATATCACTTTCTTAAGAGTCTGAAAGATCATAAAGATTTAAGATTGCAATTTATATCGAATCAGTAAAAACTTTTTAACCTTTGAAATGGATATATTTTTTACTTAATTATACTTCAGCTTGATCAAATTGGATAATTAATAGATCTGGATCACAACTGGAAAATTTGTTATAAATCATATGAATTATAGCAAGGTTTGCTGCTCATTAGTAAAAAAATTCTTAAGATTATAAGATTGATGCATTAATTAAATTTTTTGAATTTTGTTCTTTTAGTCCCAGTTTTTAAAAATTCACAATTTTTATCCCAATTTATTGGAAACTCGAATTTTATTCTGCTAAATTAAAAAAAAGATAATTCTCTATTTAGAGTTTACCAAAACACAATAATTACTAAAGTTAAATATTGGAAAAAAACACTCAATTCAATGCTAGTTTTTTCCGATTTCATTCAAGCAATTGATCCTAGTATAAAATCAAAAATTTTTATGGATTTATCATTTTGATCTAATAAAAAACCTGAATTCTAAGATCTCAAATCTATTGACTATTCATAAATTTATCAGGGTTTTAATTCTTATTATCAATACAAACTTTAATTATGATATACTCAATTATATAAATGGAAATGAAATATGCGAGTTTTCCAGATAGCTTTCAGATAAAATTGATCAATATAAGAGTATTAAATTCATTAGTGCTTAGATCAATTGAGAATAATATAATTAGTGAATAATAGAGTGAATTTCTCACGAAAGATCATAAAATTAATTTTATATACAAATTTATCATATATTCATATCTTTATCATTACTATGGGAAAGGTATATCTTTCTTTGAAATTATGCCAAAAACTTCTTCTTTAGATATAATCACAATTACTGAGTTGACTTAAACTTCGAAAATTCAATCAACATGCTTAGATAAAAATTAGAGACTAAGCTTAAAATCCATTTTAAAGTACCAAGTAAATCAACTTACTGAAAAAGTCAAATTTTTTGAGAATATTTGATTATCACTATTTTAAGATGATAGCAACTCTAGATTAATCTCTCCTCAAAAATTCAACCATACTACAAATCTGCATAAAACAAAAAAAAACACTGATTATCCATAATATTTAATTACCTTTCGTATATCTCTCAGCCCTTTCTTTAAGATGAACATATTCAGCTTCCAACTCCCTCAAAAGCGCATTAGTAACCTTTGCATGAATGACATCATCAACAAACTCCATATCAAAGACCTCAACAACCGGTGTATTCCCCTGAATACTCGCGAGTGCAAACATCAAGTCCTCAAACCTAGCCCCAGGTATATTTTTCCTAATCCTATCCAAAATAACAATAGCAGCCTTAAAGATAGTCTTCCATCCATCCAGAATAAACAAGTCCCAAAGCCTAGCAAGAGTCTCAGGCTTATTCTGCAAATGACTGGCAAAAAGCGTGATAAACCAAGGTGAAGAAAAGTGTCCAGAAGTGACACTCAACTGTTTAAACTGTTCATGCATTTCCGGAAGACTGATGCTGATAAGTCTATCAAGTTGGTAAAAGAACTGCTTCAGTTTTGGAAGATCATTTTCAAAGAGTTCAGTCATTTTGAACTTTTCAATGAGTGCGACCATGACTTTCAAAGACATTTCTTCATTTCGGAATTGTGTGAAAATAGTCCCGGCGATATAATTCATTCCTTGACAGTACCCGATGCCTTTATTGTAAAACGCGTAGACGCTCAGCACGTTTTTCAGCGACTCACTTGGGACTATTGAAGAGTTTTGGTAACTTCTGGCAACATCCAAAGCGATCACCTCGTCGATATCGTCCTTCACTGAAGAGTTGACCTTGTTCAAAAAGGCTAAATAGTCAATTTCTCTCATATGTGACGCGAGCAGCTTGCTCCAAGTGAAGGTTCGAAGCATTTCAAGGTTTTTTTCAGGAAGTTGCCAATGAATCAAGCATCTTCGAAGGACAGGAATCATCAGCTGGAACCTCCAGACTTTGCAGACAAACAACAACTGAACCAAATTTGGAGGAGGAAGAAAGTCCAGGGTAAGGCCGATGTGAAGCAAATGGCCGAATTTTTTTCTTTCTTTTTCTCTGGTTCTTAGGGACTCTTGAACGGGCGTCAAAAGTTCTGAGTTTGTTCGACGACTGGCTTCCAGTTCGGCTAAAAGAGTGCAGGTTCGGTTTTTGTCGAGATTTGACCTTTTTGAGCACATCAGGATTATTGAATTGCAGAGCTCTAGAGGCAGGGAGAGGAATGACATGTATGAACTGTATTGAGTCATTATTATGAAGGATGCTGTTTTCTCGTTTTCTTCGCCGGTTGGATCTTTTTGAAAAACTGAAGGGAATTTATTTGCTATTTTTTTTAAAGCACTGAAGATTCCTTTCTTTTTACCTGGGAACTTTGACATGTTTTTTAGGGATTCTTTGTCATTAGCGATTTTTAAGGATATTGAGTATTCGATACTTTCTACCCATCTTAATGTATCAGTCCATATACTATGAGAACTCAACATTTGAGATAAAAACTCTTTCTTCTTCCCACCAGTGCTAAAACATTGTAACAACGACAAGACCTTCCCAAACGTATACGGGTCACGATCCTCATCAACAACCAAGCTAGTTAATAACGATTTGAAATAAGCAACAAGCATCAACATCTTCCCCTGAGTTAAATTGCTTCGATGCCTATTGCTATCAAGCAAGTCCAAAAAATAAACCCGAAAACTTCCAAACTTGAAAGACTCTGAAATTTTCCCATGGTCCGGCTCTTCAAAGTCCGCCTCACTAAAAGAGCTGTCAGAGTCTTCATCATTTCCAAGCACATAAAAAACAGCCTTATCAATTTCTTCTTCAAAGTTTTCACATCCATCTTTAATTTCAACTTCATTCAGCTCCTTCCTCTTATCCCTCCACTTCTGATAACTGATGAACTCTTCTTTGACTACTCCTTTGTACTTCCCTTTGTGAATATCAACAAAGACTTTAATATCAATGTCACTGTTGATGTTTAAAAGAAGACCTGAAACTTTTTCGAATTTTTCTGAGTTTTCGGTTTTTGCTAAACTTTTGACGAACTTTTCGAAGATGCTTCTTAAGAAATGGATGCGACTTTCCTCGTTTTGCTGTAAAATTTTCATGTTTTCAGGAACTGATCTGTCGAAGTCTTCAGTGAGTTTGTTCACGGTTTCGATGGCTTTGAAGTAGTCTTCACTTGATTTTTGGGCCTGGTTTCTGAGGTTTTGCTGGGATTTTGAGAGTTTTTCTTCAGATGTTGTCGATTTTTCAGCTGCTGCTGAGGTTTGGTAGTACTTGTGTCTTGTTTTTACCATGTTTTCCTTTGCCTTTGTTAGATGCTTGTGGATTAATTCACTTGATGTGGTATAAGGGTTTATGGTTTCAGTGAAGTGGTCTGAGAATAGGTCAAGTGGTTCAATTATTTCGATTTGCATGTTTTTGCAGAAGTCTTGAAGTTTTAACACTGAAGTTTTTAATGTTGAGTAAAGACAATCAAGAGCGACTTCCAAGGTACTTGAGTCATCCTGTGCTTCAACCTGAAGCGACTCCAGGACTTTAAGCATGGAAACACAATAAGTTTCATTGACTTTCTTATACGATTTAAAAAACGCGGACAAATTAGAGACTTGTGCACATCCTTTTTTCATCTGTTTCGACACAACAAAGCACTTATCACAAAGATCACTATAGCTCATTTATATTAATCTAATCAACCTGTGAACAAACAGAATTATTAAAGTTAAAAATTTAACACTTTCATTTTCTTAAGTACTAAAGCGATTCGTGAGTTTTCTCTCATCAGTTCAAAGTTTTCTTTACTGATATCATTCAAGGTTTCATTGCATTTCTGGATGTCAATAGCATAAAGCCCGATTTTTCTTTCACAGCTGTTGATCTTCGACACCAGCTTGGACCGAACAGCCTGTATCAGTTCTTTTCCTGAAGACAAAGTGTTTCTCTTATGCGAGGGACTTTCAAAAGAGTCATTACTGAGTGTGTAGGCCCTGAAATGAGCAGGTTCTTCAATATCCGACTCTTCAAACTCTAAAGTGACATCAGGTTCTTCATTTTCAATTGAAAGTCGAATGACTCTTCCAAACCCTTCCCTTACATTAACAGGATTTCTAAGAAGTGCTTGAAGGATCTGAGCCTTGTTCCAATTTTTCTTATAAGAACTGATTAAATGGTTTTTGAAGTTAATGCCAAAGCAAACTTTTTCTTCTAAAAAATCGATGAAGTTCCTGATTTCCTCAACCTTTTCATACATATCCAAAATATCTGCCTGCAGTGGGACTATCAAACATCCGTCAATTGTTTGCTTGTAACTCATTTGCAGCTCGAGTTCTGAATTTTGCTTTTGCAGGTCGTAAATCAGTTTATCCTTCCGGTCAATGTGAAAGCGTGCTTCTTGCAACTGCTCTTCGAAATCACTGACAACTTCTGAGAACTTTTCACTGTGTTCATGTTCCAACAAGTCATTTATAAGGATTTTGCTTACTGCGACTTTTCGCTCGTTTTCCACTTCTTTGAGTTGTTTTATTAGCTTCGAGATGTCCTCGACAAGGGTTTCCATTGAAAGAGCTGGAGCCAGTTCTTCGTCCACTGGAAGGCTGTCTTTGTTTTGGGACTTTAGAAGTTGCAGAATTAATTCGCTGTGGTGTGAAAGGTTTTGCTCAAGTGTATCGACGTAGTCTTTCGCGTTTTGTGACTCGAATTCGAACTTCTTTGGACTTCCTAAGAGAGATCTTGGAGAAATCACTGAGGAGAAAGAGTTTTCCATATTTATGTGACTTGGGAGAGTTTGATTAATTCTTCTAAATGAGTTTGGGTTTGAGGAAATTGGTTTTAATTATTGTTGATGAATTATTAGTGCTTGTTTAAAGGGAAATCATAATTTCTTTTGATTTTTTTATTTTAAGGGTTCTGGAGTGACTGTGTCACTTTGAATCTCGAAGAAAGAACTTAATAATAAATTCACTGATCATCAACTATATTGATAAATTCATTGTTATTGACTTGTATACAAATCCGTTTGTAACTATTTAAATAAATAAAATCTCCATCCTTAAAACCTACCACCTTTCAAACACGCCTCTTAATTCTCAACCAACACAAATAATTCTCAAAATGAATAAAAAATAATTAAAATATCAAAAAAATGCAAAATCTCAGCATCCTCCAAGCCCAAGTCGAGTCCCTAAAAGAAATGATCGAAGTGATGGAGCATTCGAACCCAGACACCTTAGCCAAAAAGTGGCGGCTGAAGGTTTTCGAGGAGCTGGTCCGAAACAAGCAGCAGCAGATCCTTCACACAATAGAACTAAAAAAATTCAAAGAAGACGAAAAAAAGTTCCGAGCGAAAGAATCCCAAATAAAAGCCGCACTCGAATCAGCTCATTTACAAGCCTCTTCTCTCAGTCTAGAAAGAAGTAAATTGCAAAAAGAAGTGCAAGTCCTTCAATCTCGTTTGCGCAGTGGCAGCTTTTCATCAGCCTTTCTGATGTCTCTTCAATCAACATTCACGAACAACTTAGACCTTCACAGCAAAGTCCTTTCAATGCTTGACGCTTTCAACCACCGCATCACTTTTTCAATGAGCAAAGTGAAAACAGCGAAAATTCTTCATACCCGCGAAATTTTCGCTTTGAGGAATAAAGTCGCAGAAGAAGCCACTGAGCAAAAGCGCCTCAGCCAAGAACTGTCAAGACTGGAAAAATTGGACTCAAGTCATGAAGCGCTGCTTTACGAAAACGAGAAACTTACTCAACAGCTGTTATCAGTGAACGAACGACTGAAGCAGGCGGAAAAACATGCGAAAAACCTTCTGGAGGACTCAAATGAAAAGTTTAAAAGTATTGTTGGCGAACTTGAGCTTCAACTTGATGATAAAGTCTCTGAAAATAATCAACTTCTGGTCCAGCTTAGTTCGAGTTCGAAGACTGTCGAGAAACTCAAGAAGCAGGTTCAGGGAATTCAAGAGAACTTCAAAGCCTTGCAACAGGAAAACGAAATTCTTCAACTCACGCAAAAAACTCTTCAAAGCACTGTAAACGACCTGAGAATTGAAAACAGTTCACTTAAAACCGAATTGAAAAGAACTGAACTTTCTGCTGAAGCTTTTCAGGCCCAACAAGGAAAAATCCAAGATCAAGAAGCTCAAATCACCTTTTTAAACCAGGACTTGATGGAAAAAGCGATGCTCATTCAACAGCTTCAGCTCGACATGCAAAAACTCGAAGACGAGCTTCAAGACTCTGAATCTTCTCAAGAAGGCTTGAGAGTAAAGTTGCTGAAACTTGAGCAAATCTCAAAAGACTTAAGAAAAGAGCGAGACATTCTGATAGAAACCTTGAAAAAGTCTCAGAATAAAGGAAAAGACGAAGAAGTCCAGACAGAAACGCATGTAAATTCAGCGACATTGAAAAAAACTAGAGCTGTTCGAGTAGATGATGATATAAACTAATTAAGCTCCCATGCAGTCTTTAAATCCTCTGTAGGCCTGGTCAATGTCAAACTCAAGTTGCTGGGCCTGTTCAGGAGAAAGTTCATCAAAAACGTTCATCCTGCTCAGTCTCAACAGCCAGTCTTGCATACTTTTACCTCCTTGATAACTAGCAGGCACTCCAGGTACTTTTCCTAAATTCGAAACAACATCTTGTAAAATCGGGATCAATTTATCAACACTTCTCATTTCCAGCTGGAGAGCGTTGTTGGCAGTAATGAAACTCTGAGTGGCTGCTATGATGAAACTTGTCTTCGGACGGTCAACCTCAGTAGCTTGGGTGTCTAGAGCAGTGATTCCAAGCAAGAGCCTTTTATAAGACATCTTACAAGAAGTAGTCAGTCCGTATTTCTGCATAAACTGGTCAAGGCCGGGGTAAGACCCTTCTAAACTTTCGACCATTGTTTTATACTGCCCGATGAGTTTGCGACAGAGACTGTTGTAGTCTTCTTCAGAGATCTTGTCACTGACATGCGCTTTTTCAAGTACCTCGACAGTTCTGATGATGGAATAAATGATGGCTTCATTGTCGAATATTTCTTTTTCTTCTTGAGTGAATTCAATTTCCATTAAAATTATCTTGCTAGACTATTCTTTCTAACTGGTGAAAAAATGTCCATAAATGAGTCTTATTCTTCTAAACCTCGTTTCTGTCTCATTCGCAACTCAGCTTGCAGTCACGTACATGTGGCACTTGCAACAGCCCATCTACTGGCCTGCCACAAGTCACTACAACGCTGCTCAGTACCAGTTTGCCTGGGAGTCGATCCAGTACAAGTCCCAGCAAGGAGGCCATCCTCAAAACGACGTGGGTGGAATTTTTTCAGTTGATGACCGAATCGCGATTTATCAGTACCGAGCCGCTGACTCGATTTCGACGGTCAACGCTCCGAAGTTCGGAGCTCAGATGTCGTACCCTGGAGACTTGATTGAAAACGTCGGGTCGCTCGGAGCCCAGAACGCTTATGGATACTCTCCTCAGTGGAATCAACGATATACCCAGTTTAGACAGCAGAAGAACTCGGGAGGCTTCACCAAACTTGATATTGTCGGCTTTCCTTATCATCATACTATGAGTCCTCTTGTACATCAGAGAGCGTTTTTGAAGGATATCTTGATTGGGCAGATTGCGACTCAGAAGGCCTTCGGACCTGGAGTTTCGAAAGGATTTTTCCCTGCTGAAATGGCTTTTAGTGAAACTCTTATTCCGGCACTTGTGCAAGCCGGGTATCAGTGGGTTATTGTCCCGAATACGCATATCTCTAGAGCTGTGCAGAATTATCAGTTTAGCAAGTATGGGGATAATAATACACCTCCCAACCCTGCTGATCAGATCAACCCTGCTCAGCAGAACTGGTATAAAATGACCATTTCTAGAGGATGTGTCACTAATAATGCATATCCCTACTCATACCGTCCACATTATGCTCAATATGTTGATCCAAATACGGGACAGGCAAGCAAAATTATTGTAGTTCCAAGTGCTATGGGAATGTCCTGGCTTGACGGGTATCAGTGCTATAATACTAATGATATGGATGCAATTAGTGGAATTGCTGATCCTAAACATCCAGAGCTCATTGTCCTTGCGCATGATGGAGACAATGCTTTTGGAGGAGGTTATTCATACTACATGGAGTGTGTTCAAAATTTGATGAACCAAGCTATGGGAAAGGGATACGAACCAACAACAATCCAGCAATATCTTAATGATTATCCCGTTGACCCAACCGACATAGTCCACGTCGAAGACGGTGCCTGGGTGAACGCCGACGGTGATTTCGGTGACCCGACATTTGTAAACTGGAACTGGCCCCTATTCCTTCAAAACGGTACCTTCGACGTTCCAAACGGTTGGAGTGACAAGCAAAGACACTACGCAATAGCAACAGCAGCTGAAAACTGGGTGGAAACCGCAGAAGACGTGACAGGTCCATGTCGTTTAGAAGAGATCCAAAGTCCAGATTCCGGCGCAACGAACGCCGAAATTGCTTGGCACCATTACCTGCCTTCTCTCGCCTCGGACTACCTGTACTACGGCACGGGGACCCTAGACATGTGCATGAAGGACACGATAGCTTGCAACCCTGCAATTATTTACGCCCAGAAAGCGCTGAGCGGCAGCTACTCCGACAAGACCCCGCCCTCTGTGTGGACTCCTTATCGCCTGCCCTACAACCCGGGAGGGTACCAGTATGGTTCTTTGAGTAAATATCAGTACGTCCTGCAGCCCACTGACTTCTGGGTCTATACCTTTGCTTATGACGTGAGCGGCATTAGCCGTGTTCAGCTCTTTGTTAGGCAGGATAAGGACGGGAAGAACCCGATGACTGAGAATTATAACGAAGTTTATACGTGTGACACTCAGTATGTCACTCAGTGGCAGGCTTATAATATGATTGACAGGCAGTTTCCGAAGGGAAACTATTATAACTGGACTAATGACTGCTTTTCGGATATGAGTGAACTTCCGAGTTATATCGCTGATGAGTATTATGTTCAGGTGACTGGATTCCAAAATGTTTTACTTGATTATTATATTGAAGCTGAAGATACCAAAGGAAATGTGTTCAAGACGAATATTTATCATGTCTATGTTGACAGTGGACTTCCTCATGAAAACGACCCCAACTTAGCAGATACTCAGTAATAGTTAGATCTTTACAATTAATATTCACTAAAATATGGATGTTTCAAGGCTTCTTCTGCGGATGGTCTTTCTTCAGCTTCGAAACTGAGTAGCTTAGATAAAAGATCTGTAAATAAAGACCCTCCTAACTCATTCAAAGTCTCTATCCAGGAGTTTTCTCTATTTTTTTCTGAAAAAGTGGCATGAAAACTATGCAGGTCTTTAGAAAATTCAGTAATCTGCTTAACCCTTACATTTTCAAGTACTTCTTCATTACTTTCCCCAGGAAACAGCACCTCACCTGTAATGAGTTCAGCTAAAACACATCCAAGACTCCAGATATCAGTTTTCATTGAAAATTTTCTATTTTTCAGGACTTCAGGTGGTTTATAACACCTGAAAGCAATTTGACTGAGATGTTGTTCAACATTAATTGAAGAAAAACCGATCAGTTTAACTTGAAAGTGATTCAAAGTCCTCCTGGTAAGCGGCGAGTCAAGCAAAATATGTCCAGGGGTGAGATTCGAATGCACAACACCCTTCGAGTGAATGAAACAAAGCGCATGAAGGACCTGTCTAGCGATTTTTTGAATATTTCTATCATTAAGCCAGAAAGAAGTTGCCGTGTTCGAGTTGATTTGTGCCAAGCTCTCTCCAAGTAGTTCAAAAACAATGACAAGACTTTCTTTATAGTAAAAAAATTCAATCATCTGGACGACTGACTTGTCAGCGACTCCTCTTTTCAACAAGTTCATCGTCTTGACCTCATCAAGTCCAAAGTCAAAAGATTCCTTCTGGCTATGAAGGACCTTCAAGTAAACCTTCTTCCCCTTCAAATCAACGCAGGCCAGAGTCGTCTTCACGCCATTCGAAGTCAAAAGGCTTTCAATTCTATATCTCTCCGAAACAAGTCCTCCAGGGGCAAAAGCCTTGCTGGTCAACTCAGCAGAACTCGCAACGTGAAGCGAGTCTTCAAGGATCTTGTCACAGTCAAAACTTGACTGCTGCTCTTTTAAAAACTTTTCAAAGTCCTTGCAGTCATTTTCCTGTGGCATAGGAATTTCAGTGTTTTCATCAATTTGACCGAATGAAAAGTTTGAGGTTTCGTCGCCTTCATTGTTAGAAAATGAAAAATCCTGAGTTTTTTGCAGACTTTTTCCAGTGCTTCTCAAGTTTCCAGGGTGTAAAGAAGAACTGTTTCCGAACTTTTCCAGACATTTCGCTTCGATTTGAAGGATTTTCAGTTGTTTTTCATTGATTGCTTCCATTTCAAAAGAAATTTGATTCAAAGCTCGATGAAAGAGTCCTTCAAGATGCTGGACCTGTCCTGACTTATCAGAAAAAATATGTTTTAAGCCGTCGATTTCGTGTTTTAAGCTTGAAATCTCTTTTTCATGTTTACACTTCGCAGTTTTTTCACTTCCAGTGGTGTTCTGGCTGTAAAGCGGTGAAAAGCTCTGAGGAAAACCCGCGAAAGGGTCTTCTTTGCGATGCTCAAGTGCGTCGAGGCAGTCTTCAATCGAGGCGAGGCTATTGTCGAATGGTAAAAATTTAGACATTTAAATAATATTTCTTAATCTACCCTGGCCGAATCGACTGAATGGCTGTTTCAATGTCAGCAGCAGTTGAAGTAATCGGAAGTCTCAGTTTGACCCTCAGCTTTCCAAGGATTTCTCGAAGGATTTTATGCTCTTGCACTAAAGTCAAAATCTTTTCACACCATTTCCCTTCTCCTAAACTTGATCTCATCGCTGATAAGTCACTTGTCTGGAAATGACGGAAAAAAATGCTGTAGTCTTCGAAAACTTTTTTTATTACTCGCCAGATCTGCCCGGAAGACACTTCTTTTGAAGACTCGCGGAAAATGCATTCTTTTACGAGAATTGATAACTTTTTTAAGAGTTTCTTCTCGCAGGTCGCCAGGGATGAAGTTAGACGTCTTTTTAACGTGGGGATTATTTCGAAGGAGCTGCTTACTTCGAGAAGGTCTTGAAGCTCTCGAAGGATTGACTTGCTGCAGGAGGAACTTGAATGGGACTTCTTGTGAGAGGATTTGGGTAAACAGTTTTCGCATGCGTTGAATGTGAATTGGCGCTCGAGGACTTTTGGAGTTTCGGAGTGGTCTTGCAGGCTGAAGCGCTCTTTACGTTCTTGAAGAGGCACTCGAAGGGTCTCGTCGATTTTGCCCAGGTGGGATTCTAGGTTTTGAAGCTTTGAGGTTAGGGTAGTGTGTGACCTGTTTAATGATTCATAATTTTCTTGAGAGTTTTTCAAAAGAACTTGAAATTTTTTAACTTCAGACTGTGAAACGAAAAGTTGCTGAGTTAGAGTCGAGATCGACCTTTTAGACTCTTCCTCAATTTTTCTGATTTCATGATCAAGACTTTTCTTAACAACTTCGATTTTCCTAAGTTCTTGCTCAAATTCATTTTTTTTCGAATTTACATAATTCAAAGTATGATTTAAACTTTCAATTTTTTCCTTTAAATTCGTATTTTCATCTTTCAAATCACTATTTTTTTCCTTAAATGAAGCAATTTCACTTTCAAGTTTCACAGCTTTCAACTTGAAATTTTCAGCTTCTGCTTGTCTGGCTCTAAGTTCAACAACCAAATTTTGATTTTCCCTGTTTTTTAAATCAACCTGAGAGTCTATTTCTCTTTCTTTCACACTAAAAGCCTGTATTTTCCTTTCATACTCTTCACATTTCCTGGTGAGTTCAAGAACTCTTTCATCATCAACATGAGCATTCCTTGAATATGTTTTTTTCCTGTGAGCTTCTTCGAGTTCATCAACCATTTTCGCTACTCTTGTTCTTAAAGTTTCGATTAAAGAGTCTTTCTTTAAGATCTGGTTTTCTAGGTCATTTATTTTTTGAGTTTCTCTTGAGGGCTCGATTTCTTTCATTGAAGGAACTTTTACTATCTCAGCTTTCACTTCTTTGTTGTTAACTTGAGTCTTTGTTTCTGTTGTTTTCGTTATACGGCTGGTATTGATTTTCTTAGGAAAGTCATAATTCGAAGCATCATCCGGTAAAAAAGTTGTTTTTAAAATAGAAACCGGTCTGGGAGTGCTAAATGTTTGTCTTAAAGGAGTAGAATGTTTTGCGGTAAGTGGAGCATTAAGAGTAAGATTCTTGTTTTTATATCTTTCACTTTCATCATAAATCGAGTTGAGAGAAACGAATGAATTTTCCGATCCATTCGGTGCAAGAAACGAGGATTCAAAAGAATCATTGAGTTTATTCAGATGACCTGTCCCCGATTTAAACTCAAAGATCTCTCCAGAGACACTCGAGACTTCAGCAGCGGAGCCACTTTCATCAAATTTTCCTAACATTTGAATTATTTCTTATTAAATAGCGATAATGCATACCGTAGAACCTCGAAGCCAGCGCCTGCCAAAACGTCCGAAATCAAAATCATCAAAACACGTGAAATCAATTTGTCGTGTGTTAAACAAGTACAAAGTAGAGCGACCCAGGTACCTAAAAGACCCTCCGAGCCGATCAGAACCGATCCGTCTTCTTGCCTACGAGTCAATTAACATGCCTCCAACGATTCTCGCCTTTCTCGAAGCCGGTAACCGAAAGCGACTTGACCGTCTTTGTTCAAGTCCTCAAAAACCTTCCCCAAAAGATCATCATCCCGACAAGCCAATCCCGAAAGAAGAAAACGAGGACAACCTTTACTGTGAATGCAAAAAACCTTACTGCCCAGGCGAACTCATGTTCAAATGTGAAGGGTTCTGTGAAGGCTGGTACCACCCAGAGTGCATGAAGATGAAGCCAGAAGAAGTCGAGCGACAAAAGGTGAGTACCGAGCGATGGTACTGTCACAAATGTGTCCTTCACGCAAAGCAAATAGTTCTTGACACGACCTACGCGAATCCACTGAAGAAAATGAAAGTGGCTGTTTAAAGTAAAACCACGATATTTGATAATAAATGTCATGGTAAAACTTCCATCCTTTGTCTTCAGGTAATCCCTTCTTAATAAAGAATGTCCTCTCCATATTCCGTTCTTCCAAACGGAGTTCCCCACATTTCGAGGTCCACTTCTGCGCCTCCAACTCTGGACTCAAGCATGTTGTTCGCTTTTCCAGTCGCTTCGGAGTACGCCTGCGCCTTTTGTGACATAAGAAATGACAACTTATACGAAGAGTTCTACGACCGGTATAAAGAAACCCTTCCGGTGCCTCCTCCGCTGTTGAACCCTTTGTGTATCGAGAGGACTATTCCAGAGGAAAGTTCACGAAAATGCTCTGACGTGGAAGAAACTCAGAATCGTTCTAGGTCGACAAGCTTTCTAGTCAGCAACATCGTGAACAACTGCATAAAAGATGAGGAATCTCCGAAGAACCTGCCGAAAACTAGTCAAGAATTCACTCCTGTCTTTGAAGATCAGTTCTTTCCTGTGTACTCTGGGTATACCGTGCAGCATATCTACAGTCATGCTTTGGAAATGTCGAAAGACCAGGTCGGCTGCCGACTTCTGCAGAAGAAAATAGAAGATAAGAACCCTTTCACAATCCAAGCGATTTATGAGCAGATTTATTTGCATGTTCCTGAAATTATGATGGATGCTTTTGGAAATTACTTTATACAGAAACTCATGGAAGAGTGTGATGAAGGCATCGTTGAAAGTATCATCAAGTTGGTCAAAGGGCATCTGACTGCCATCAGTCTTGACCCTCACGGGACTCGTGCAATTCAGAAGTTGATTGAAGTCGTTGTCAAGTTTCCGAAACATGTTTCAGCTGTTGTTGAGTCAATACAAGGAAATGAAATTTTACTTATAAAGGACACGAATGGTAACCATGTCATTCAGAGATGCCTTAATTTCTTAGGGTACCCGAATAATGACTTTATTTACAATGTCGTTTGTCTCAATGTTTTTGACCTGGCGACTCACAGGCATGGCTGTTGCGTGCTTCAAAGATGCATTGACGCCGCGAATCTGATTCAAAAAGAAAAGCTCGTCGATAAGATCATCGAATGCGCAGTTGAACTCGTGCAGGACGCCTTTGGAAACTACGTCGTTCAGTACGTGATCGACCTCAACGAAGCCAAAGCCAATGCGCGTCTCGCTCTTATCTTCGTGAAAAGCATGAAAATGTTGGCAACTCAGAAATTTTCTTCTAATGTGATCGAAAAGTGCCTGCAACAAAACTCGCCTGAGATTCAGAAAATTATGATTCATGAAATTTCACAACCTGGGAATATCATCAGGATGATCAGTGATCAGTATGCCAATTATGTCGTTCAAAGGGCACTCGCTTTGGCGGAACCTGCTATGCTTGCTAAGATGCTCAAGGAAATCAAATCTCGCGCTGATGAACTCAAAAAAACTCAGTTTGGGAAAAGGATTATTGCAAAACTTGTCAAAAAGTACCCGGAAATTTCGGAGAAAGGTAGCAAGAAGCATTGATAATTTATTGATTTAGTTTAAAGTACTGGGATTTTTTGGGGATTGAGGAGGGTTTAAATAGTGGGTTTTAAATTTAGTTTTAGATTTTTAGATAGTTTTAAATTTTTTAGATGTTTTTAGGATTTAGTGAAGGATAGTTGATTATTATTTTGTAATAAAATGATTTAAATCAATTTCGGAATCATCAATCACTTAATACTTAAAATTTACAGATTGAAGAAAAATCACAATAAATAATAAATCCTTCAATAACAATATTCATTCAAACTCTTCATCTTATAATGATTCACCATCTAACTTCTAACTACCTTAATTAACCCATTCAGGTTTCGACCTAAAATACTCTAAAATCTGTTTCATAGCATTTCCTCTATGCGAGATCGAGTTCTTGGTATCAATAGACATCTGAGCAAAAGTCTCTTCAAACCCATTTGGCTTAAAAATAGGATCCCATCCAAAGTTGCTGGCTCCAGTAGGCTGAACGATCTGACCTTGGCAAACCCCCGTAAAAACAACAGCATCAAACCCAGGCGCCTTGAAAGCAATTCTACACTCAGCCTGGGCGTTCTTATCCTCAAAGTTCTGAAGCATCTTAACCAAGCCATCAATTCCAACAGCATCCTTAAAATGCTTTCTAAATACTTCTTACATATAAGGCCCAGGGAGTCCATTCCAAGCACTGAACGAAAGCGAGGTATCTTCACAAATAACAGGAAAATCGCCAACATCAGCAGCCCTTCTGATTTTATCTAAAATGACTTCAGTGGCATTTCCCTGAATTTCAACAAGTTCTAAAGGAAGCATTTCAAGTTGAAATCCGATTTTTTCAAGTTCTTCCGCCAGATAATGTTTCATTTCTCTCAACTTTCCTTCATTGCTAGAAATGAGCTTGATCGTTCTGAGCATTTATTCAATAAATCTGTCCATATGGCGGAAATTTCTGTTTTTGAATGCGGAATTTGCTTTCACAGGTACAATGAAGGCGACAGGCTGCCCTTGTCTTTGCCTTGCGGGCATGTTTTTTGCAAGTCGTGCATAAAAAACCTGTGCATTTCTTCTTCTTGTCTCTGTCCAATTGATAAGCATCGCTTTCCTGGAACGACTGAGTCTTTGCCTTGTTGTTACGCGATTTTAACGAATTTGCCGAGGATTAATTTGGGAGTTTCTTGTTCCCGGCATTCGAAGAAGAAGGTAAAATTTATGTGCAAAGTTCATTCGAAGTACCTTTGTACTGAATGTGTTTTAGAACATACTGGAAATGGACATGAAATCGTCGCTTTTTCACCGAACCTTGATGAAATGAATAAAGAACTTCAGAGTCTTGTTGAAATATCTCAGGAACTTATTGCTGAGGTTAAGGAAAATTTGAAGTCGCAACAGCAGCAGGATAAAAGAATCGCGAATTTTTATGATTCTCAGGTTTTGAAGGTCAGCACTAGTTATGATACTGTTATAAGGAATTTAGGGAATAAGAAAAGGGAACTTATTGAAAGTCTCAAAAAATCTATGAAGGAACAAATCATGGCTTTGGAAATGCAGAGACTTAGGAATAATAAGAAACTTGAAAGTGCTGTCAACTGGGCAAACGAGCTGAAACAAGTAACAAACTCCTTATCCGAGATCTCATACGAAGAGTTTTCCGCTTTCCTAACCCTAAAGCGAAGCGAGCTACGAAGTCTAACAGAGTCCAGAAGTCTAGGCGACGTGAGCATAAAATACTACGTCTTCAACGGTAAATCCTATTCAGACACTCTTGAAATAAGAGACTTCGGGTCGATTTCTCAGTTGAAAGCAGAAGAAAAGTCGAAAAGTTGCTGCGGACTTGACAACTGTGACTGCAAAACAAAAGAATTTGAACCGATTTGGAAGTGCAAAGTTTGCAATCACTCGAATTTCAAGTCTCAGACCCTTTGTTTTTACTGCAAAAATTCGAACACACCTGACTTTTCAGCTTCTCAAGGCCCTGACTCTTCGAAACAGGTCGAACTCAATAAAGCGCAGGTGATGAGAAAAGAAAGTGATAAACTTATGGCTAACAGGCCTCGAGCAGTCCAGAGGCCTAAAGGATACAAGAAGCAGAATGTAAGAAATATTTAGAAAAGTCCAAAACTGAACAATTCGTTCTAGATGGAAGATGAGTTAGTTTAATGAATAAGAATAATTGAAGTTAAATGTACTTTTTTATACTTGAAACCAGTTCTTGTTTCGAAGTCGGCTTGTTCAGGTATGAAATCATTCCACTTTCATAGCACTTATTAATATCTCCTTGTTGAGAAAAAGCAGTATACCCGATAATACTTGGGAAATACGACAAACTTCCTTGTAAGAAAAGTTTTTTCAAAAGTCTTGCAGCTTTCCAGCCGTCCATCACTGGCATGTTAATATCCATAATGATGCACTTTAATTGAATTCCTACTTTATCATAGTTCACCACAAAATCAACAGCTTCTTGTCCATTGCATGCTTCAAAAACCGAAACCCCTTCATTTTTGAGTAAATTAACAACACACATCCTGCTAAAATCTGTGTCATCCACAACCAAAATACAAGGAAAGTCTTCAAATTGCGGGAATTCTCCACTTTTCATAGAAAATCCTTTAGAAAACTCTTTCTGCACATCATCCAAGGCTTTCAAATCTGTTCTTTTCAAATCAACACAAAAAGAAAAAGAAGACCCTCGCCCTTCACTTGACTTTACCTTTAGTTTAGAGTCAAAAGTCTTAAGAATTTCTTTGCAAATGTGCAAACCCAGACCACTTAGAGCTGAATTTGCAGAATCAGTGAAAAGTTCACAAATCTCCGACAATCTCTTCTCAGGAATTCCGATTCCTGTGTCTTTCACCTTGATTTTCAAAGAACCACTTCGAAGTTTCGCTGAAAGTTGCAGTTTTCCTTTTAAAGTATATTTTAAAGCATTGGTCAATAAGTTAATGACAACTTTTTGAACTCTATACCCGTCGATTTCAATTCGATCTGGCACATTATCAGAGATTTTACAAGAAACTGCGAGTTTTTTGTATTCTGCAGGAATTTTTATGAGTTCCAAACTATTCCTGAGCATTTTTCTGACATTGACTTGAGAAAGATGAGGAAAAAACGACCCTGCAAGGATCTCTGAGTAATCCATCATGTCATTCAATTGAAAAGTAAGTAGTTTGATGCAAGACTTGCACGATTTCAGCTTTTCAGCCAGTTCATTAGAGACCTTTGGAATCACTTCATCAACAACAAGCGAAATGCAGTTTAAAGGAGTTCTAAGTTCATGTGAAATTGAATTAATCATCATTGTTTTGCTTTTGTTTTCTATTTGAAGTCGCTCTAAGGCGATCACGTCGGAAATATCGCGAATGGCCAACATGCAGCAATTTGTTCTTTGCCAGATTATTTTGTGTCCGTGGATCTTGAACTGCTTTGAGTTTATTTGAAATAAACCGAAAGACTTCTCGAATTCTGTCTTTGAACTTGTGAAATCGTTTATAAGCGATTTTAAGGATAGATCGTTGTGATTGTTTATTGTTTTTTGAAGGAAGTTTACAAGGCCTTCGCTTGGCAGGAGATAATCGATAGTTGAATTATTTGAGAACTTTAAAGTGAAGTTACTGTCAAAGACTAGTAGACCGTCTGGGAAGAGCTTGAGGATTGTTAGAAGGTGGTCGTGAGCTTCTTGGTGTTTCTTTTTGCTTTCGTGGTTTTCTCGAAGGAGATTTTTTTTGATTCTTTCTGAATGATAAACAAACATCAAAGAAATGAAGCTTCCCATCATCATATAATACTCTTTTCCATTGTAATCCTTCATCTTCATTTTAACAGGATCGAAAAATCCCCAAAGTAAAACATGCTTGGTAAAAAGGAAAACTAAGGTAAACTGGTTATTGTACACTGAAAGTTCGAATAGAAGCAAAAAAATCGTCGCTTGAACGCAAAAAATGTTTTCAGCGTCTGGTGCAATTTTTGTTGAAAGATACCTCATTTGAAGTGCACCCAACTGCAAAAATAAAAAGAAAAAGACCTTTTTGAAGTGAAGACTCAAATCAGAGAAGGCCAAAAGCAGTACGATGAGAAACACCACCGACAAAAAAAAGACCAGGTCTTCACTCATGAATGATGGTTTCAATGAAAGGTAAGCAGAAATCATTCTCACTGGAAGAGACAAGCCAATGAAGAACAGTGAAAAGTTTTGAAGGAATTTGTAATGAGATAAAAATAGTTCATCCCACCAATTTGTTGACATATTTATATTCTAACCTTAGAAACTAGTGAAAAATTTATACTTATTTTTAATGATAGAGCTGCATGACCTTCTTAATATTTGGGTAGATAGAAATATAGATGCTTTTTCTGTTTTATACAGATTTTCGATGTATTTCCATGGTTTTATTAGATTATTACTTTCATATTTTCTACTGATTTTACTGATTGATCTAAACAAGAAATTTTTAGTAATAGTGTCTTAAAGAGAAACTAAATATTTTTAAGTTGAAAATATTTTATCAAGATTCACATGGATTTCATTCACTTGAGTTTGACCCTTACTAAGTAAAAAAAATAAATATTATCTTAAACTTTATATCTAAAATTGATTTCAAAACTTTACAGATAACTAATCTCTCTTAATAATCTAAACTCACTCTATCAACAGTACTTAACTTATTTCCACAACAATCCTTCTCAAAATTCCAAAAACTCCTAAAAAACAATCTAATAAATTAAACCTTAAAAACCAAAATAATCCAAATTCAAAACCCCCAATTCCCAATTCTCTAAATTCATCTAAAATAAACACCCACTCTAATCAAAAATCAAAACATCGAACCCATTTTCGCCAGTGTTTCATCCTATGGATAAAAATGTTCAAGGCGCTAACAACAATAGTCCGTAGATTCGCGATAACTCAGAAGCCACAAGTAAAGCTATTCACTCCAGGTCCACTAAACACTTCACAAAGCGTGAAAGAATCAATGTTATACGATTTCGGTTCCCGAGACCCAGACTTCGGGCACATTGTTGAAGACATAAAGCTAAAGCTCTTAAAAGTGGCATCAGTTTCCGAGAAAGACTACGCGACAGTTCTGGTTCAAGGAAGTGGGACCTTCGCAGTTGAAGCAGCTTTAGGAACTGCTTTTCCCCGTCAGTCGCCAGAAGAGAAAGTAAACAAAAAGATGCTAATAGTTGCAAATGGCGCTTATGGTGAAAGACAAGTGAAAATCTGTGAAGTTCTAGGAATTCCTCACGTTGTCCTTCGGTACTCCGATGCTGAAGTAGTGAGAGCTGAAGACGTATGCCGAATGTTACAAGAGCATCCTTCGATATCTCACGTATCAGTCGTTCACTCAGAAACAACGACAGGTCTTTTGAACCCAGTAGAAGAAATCGGCCAGGCAGTGCACGAGTTGTCTCCAAGAACGATTTACATCGTCGACGGAATGTCAAGTTTCGGAGCAGTTCATCTTGACATGTACAGAAGCTACACCCATTACCTGATCTCTTCTTCAAATAAAATGATTCAAGGAGTCCCTGGCTTCGCTTTCGTCATCTGCAAACTGAACCATCTTCGACAATGTAAAGGAAATTCTAGAAGTTTGGCTTTGGACTTGTTTGATCAGTATGATTATCAACTTCAGAACCCTGGGCAGTTCAGGTTCACGCCGCCTACACATGTCTTGTCAGCTTTTTACCAAGCTTTGGCAGAGCATGAAAAGGAAGGAGGAGTGAAAGCGAGAGGGGAGAGATATAGAACGAATCAGAAGATCTTGAGTGACGAAATGAGAAAACTTGGCTTTGAACTTTACATTGACCCTAAAGATCAAGGACTTATCATCACGACTTTCCTTCAGCCGCAACACCCGAAGTTCAACTTTAAGACACTTTATGACTTTTTAGCTGAAAGAGGAATTGTGATTTACCCGGGAAAACTTAGTAAAGCTCCTTCTTTTCGACTTGGAAATATTGGAGAACTTTACCCGAAGGATATGTATGAGGCGATTGAGAAACTCAAGGAAGGCTTCGCTTTCATGGGAGTGCCTCTGCCTTTAAAAAGCGATTAAATAGGTAAGAATTATAAACGTTTATAACTGGAAGTCTTTTTGTTGAACAAGGACTCAAATACCTCTTTTTTTCCGATCAGGAAGATCAACAAGCACATCGAGTCTGCGAAGCCGTTGTATATGTGAAGAATTGTAAAGTTGCCTTCTAGACAAATCAAGCCGAATAATGAGAGAATCATGTGAAAAACGATGATAATCGTTGAACTCACTGACATGTGTCTTCGGTTGTTGCTGCATATCAGAAAAATGCTAATTGAAACCACTTGGGTGTAAAAGCTCAGCAAAAGGTAAAGTCTAATTTTTTTTTACTTGTTTTCATGAAGATTGAATTTGCTTTGGTAAAGCAAAATGTCAGGAACTGCGAATAAAAAGATCAGCAAAAATATCTTCAAACTCAGGGATTTTTTATATGAAAACTTCTGGCTGTTCACGTTGAATGGAATGTGGATCAACGGGTGGCCTGTGAAGAATAAGAATCCGGTTAATGTTATCAGAAAAGTATTGAATAATGAACCTGTTATTGTCATTCCCAGAGAGGGTGTAAAGTGGAAATTATCTGAATTTGATGATGATTTTGAAGGGTCAGTTATAGGGGAAATTGACAGACTTTCACTGAAAAGTAACCATCCATAGATGATTATTATTGTTTCTGTAAAGATATTCGCCATTAAAGCAATCGATTTACAGTATTTCAGTTTATAAAGTGAAAAATCTGCAATTGTTTCTGAGTTTGCTACATTAAGTATCGAGAAAATACAAAAGTTAAGTAGCCATAACCCAACCCACCTTCTAAATAAATA
The DNA here is from genome assembly GCA_006503475.1 of Stentor roeselii. Classification (NCBI taxonomy): domain Eukaryota; phylum Ciliophora; class Heterotrichea; order Heterotrichida; family Stentoridae; genus Stentor; species Stentor roeselii. The sequence goes on from RSEH01000315.1 coordinate 29,814, forward strand.
ATACGTTTCTTGCACATTTCCCGATTTTTCAGTAAAAACAGCAACAAAAATCCATGGAAGTTGAATCAAGAAGTAAACCGGTACTAAAAAGCAATGTTTCCAACTGATTTTGACAGGTAACTTCAAATTACTAAACTTTTCCGAGATCAAATAAGACCTAATAGTCTGAACCTTTTGACTGCCAAGATGAACAACAGCTTCAACTTCTCTATTAACAAGGTACTTCGTGAACCCAGAGCTATTCGAGTAGTCAAAAGATTCCTGCTCAGAAACAAAGACCTTTTTCCTAACATCCTGAGAAGTTTTAGTATTTTCAGTGACCTTGATAATAGCAGCGATATCACTGATAGCTCGATTGATAATCAAATCCTTTAAAAATAAGGTCTTTTTGCATGACTGGCAAGTAAAACTGTCTCTTTGTGTCTGGGCCTGGACACAATCACGACAGACAGTTTTTCCGCATCGACAAGTGACTGGAACTACGAGGGTATCCGAGAAGTCTTTTCGACAAGTGCCACACTCCATTTATAAAAGATAATAAATCTAAGCGTCAGAGGTGAAAACTCTCATGTTTCGCGAACTAAGACTCACATTTGACTCAGCCTTTTTCATGAAAACCTTAAAAAGGACCAGCCAGGCCAAGTTCTGCATGACGACCAACTCTACAATGAAGACTCCTGCAAAAGTGACTGTCCAGTAAAAGCTGTATATCGCCGGGTAGGTCAAACTGAAGACGATTCCAATTCCTGAACCGAAAACTATGACTAAAGTGCTGACTGCCATTCCCAAGTACCTCTTCGTGAAGCCTGAATCGCCTGGCTGGTTCAAACAAATCACTCCTGCTGATAGGAACTGTGAAAATAACAAACCCACACAACCTGTTGTTATCTGAGCCTTTGAAAAACTGAGAAAGTTTTCTTCTGCATCGAAGATTTCGTTGAACTTCGGGTTGAACAGTCCGCCGATGCTTAAAAACTCGGCGAAAAGGACTGAACTGAAGTAAAGAGATGATGCTGCTCGACGGTCACTGTTTTGAGAAAGGAATACGTTTAAGGTTGGGTGGTAAAGGATTTTGGGAATTTGGGATAATTTCTGGATTTCTTCTTTGCGAGGAGAATCATCTGGTGAGTCTAAGTCTTTGTTTGCACTTCGAGGAGACTCTAAGTCGAAGGCACCTGCTAAGTAGTGAGTTTTGTTCTTGTCTATGATGCAGAAAAAGGATACGGTGAAGATTGTTAGCAAAAGCATTAGGATTTCAGTTGCTAGAGAGAGGTATCCTCGCTTTGTGCTGGATGAATGGACTACTTTAAAGGTGCTAACGTGCCAAGAAGTCATTGTTACTGAAGAATCCGAGTTATTTCTTACTTTGCATCCTTCATCAACCCACTTTTTCCCCTTCAGCTGAACACAAGAAAAGTCTCCAGGATGTTCCAAAACAAAATTCAACGTAAAAGGTTCCATCAAGTCAATCTGCACTTCTTTAACCACTTCTGACAGTAAAATACTAAGAGAGTCATAAGTCCCGACCTCATAATAGTTGATATCGACAATAGCAGAAGGACTACTAGGATAAACAGTGATAAGTAAATCATATATTTTGTGACTATCACCTTCAAGCAGCAGGTCAGAAACTCTCGCTTTGCCCAACTGGTAAATTTTTTTCGTGTCATGTCCAATGAACCGATGTCTGACAATTGAAATCTTTTTAATCACTGACCGAGACTCGCCTGGTGGCATGTTGAACACCCATTTTTCAGAAGCTTTTGAAATGAGTTGAGAAACTAGTTGATATTCATTAACTTTATGCTCTGAAAACAAAGTTATTATGTACTCCATCGCTTCCTGGTCAATAAAAGTTAATTCAGAAATGACTTCTGTTAAAAACATCACGATTTCTTCTTGATGCACTGAGTAAAAATGAGCTCTGTCAGACTTTGTAAGCATTTCCAGGCATTCAATTGCCATTTTTAGATGAACAAGGTCAAGCTCTTGAGATTTTATGTAACTTCTGAGGTCTTTAAAAGCTTCCAAGAAGTTTTCCTTGTTGAACTGCGAAAGACTATTGAAAATAGCTAAAGGGATGTTATCTGGAAAGACTTTTTCGATGTTGTATTGTTTAAGGTTTTCTATTTCTTGAAGTCTTCTAGACTCGATTTTCACTGTAGTAGTTTTATTGGTGCAAGTTTGAAGAGAGTCACAGGCAGAAACATATAAATTCCATTCGCCTGGATTTAATTTGAAGGTCGAGTAAGGACTATGTACGACTTTTAAAGGAATCATGCTTTCTTCTGTTTTCAGTCCGTAGATATAGTAAAGAGGGAAGTCAGCATAGTCACCATCATAACAGTCAATTTGAAGACTGACACTATTTTTCATTATCACCGTCTCAAGTTCTCCACATTTCGGGCCGTCATTGGTAGTCCACGCCAAGTCACTTGAAATGCTTTGGCCTCCTAAGATCGCTTTTAACCGAAACACGTAAGAATGTCCTGAAATCATGGAAAAGGCATCAATAACAAAGTAAGACATATTAACAGATGAAGAAGGCATCAAGGAAGGTCCACTGACCTGTGCCCATTTGAACAGTGAAGACTCATTCACATTCTGAAACTTCGGAAATACTGAAAACTCAGCCTGTCTGTTGACAGTAGAGACAAAGGAAGGAATAGCAATAGCCCCTGGGCTATCCACCGCAGTGATAATAACAGTCCTCGAAGCGATACGAGTTCCATGACTGACTCTTACAGTAAATGCGTAGTCAGTGTTAGGCTTCATGCGAAAAGCTCCAACATTTATTTCATCTGAATTCAAGTCATCAAGTAAGTCTTCCCCAGCGACATCAGTGCAAGTTTCAACCTGTTCCATACATTCCCATTCAAATTTCAGAACTATCGACCTGTCACCCGGGTCACAACTTCCTTTCGCTGATAATGAAAAAGTCTCCCGGTAGTTAAAAGTGCTGTCGCTTCTATCAAGAACTGCCAAAAGAGGCGAGTCAACAACATCCACCTGAATATCACTGAAACCACTTGAGACCTTGTCATATACCTCAAAGCGAAACACGTAACTTCTAGAAGCCTTTAAAATTCCAGGGTTTATTTGCAACACGTGAGATAATTTACTTGTTTTCAACACCTCTTCTACTTCTGAATAGTAAAGAGATGATGAAGGGTGAATCGATACCCACGTGAAGGTCAACTTGCTGTGATCGATACAATGAGACTGAGGAAGAACTCCTCGGATAGAAAAGGTTTGAGCTGTTGTCAGCTTTAAACTCGACCCAGCATCAATCGAGACTGACAATTTATTCTCAGTGGTAATAACGATAATCTTCGAGACACTCGAACTTTTCCCTAAAAAGTTGAAAGCTGTGAAAGTCACATGAATATTAACAGGTTGTAAAATATCTTCTGAGAAATGTAAAAATTTTTTACCGGTCTGTTGACGAGCTAGGTCTTCAATCGTCGTTATTTTTGGATCAGTTAAGACTTGAAATTTAAAAGTTTTTTCTGGAGTGATGCCTTCAATGACCAGCACTTCATTTCCACATCCAGTTGAATAGTAATTCGGAGAAACAATTGAAACGACTGGCAAAGGTACAGCCCCAGTGTCGATGTTTATATTAAAATCAGAAGATTTACTGTTACAATCGCTGCCATAGGCAGCGATGGGGAACATTTCTAGAATTTTCATGTTAAATTCAGGGTTTTTTCCAAATATCACGACCAGGCGTACCGCCTGGTCCCAATTGCACATGACTCCCTTGCCGAGAAGTGCGATAGCAGTGGGTTTAAAGTACAACTCACAGATATTTTGACGATTTAAGATAGGTAAAGTAAAGACTAGTGACAGGCCAGTGAAATCTTGAATGAACTCAGCCCTTACACTTGAACTTGTCATGTAATTAGGGCAAGGCAAACAAATTCCTTCATTCAAGGCGTAGCCTTGAATACAACCTCGACAGGGACTAGAGCAGTCAATACAATTTTCAATACAAACATTAATACATTTATTTTGATTCAGTTCTTTTCCTGGATGACAACTAGTGCAAAAATCAGGAGTCGATTCACAAGTTCTACACCCTGAGAAGCACTTTTCACAAAGTCCTTTAAAAATTAAAAATCCATCTTCACAATGACTGCAGGGATTATCACAACTTTTACAGTTCTCCAGACAGTCCGAGTGACATCGAAAGTTATCAAGTTGGTACAATGGAGGGCAAGATGTGCACTTTTGAGTTGATTCCATGCATGATGTGCACGGGTGCTGACATTGAACACAAGTGCCAAAGACTGAAAGATATCCAGGCTCGCAAAGAGTGCAGGGATTGTCGCAGGATTTGCAGAAAGGAAGACAAATTTTACTGCAGGATTTATGAGCATATTCATAGTCATCTTCACAGGAATAACATTCAGTTAAGTCTGATGAACATGATAAACAACCAGGTGGGCAGGCCTCGCATATTCCTTCTTGAGAAACGAAGCCAGAACTGCATGTTGAACAGGGATAAGTGCAGGTTGTGCAGTGATCGATACATGAATGCTCACAAATACCGTTTTTTAGAGAATAACCGAATTTGCAACTTAGACAGTTATTTGGACTGCTTTCGCATGTTGAACAGTTTGAAGAACATTCTTCGCAAAGACCTGATATTGAGAGATAACCGTTTTCACATTTTGAACAAGGAGAGTCGCATGAAATGCAGTGAGGAGAACAACCTTCTTGACAGGATTCGCTTATTAGGCCTGAACCTACGTGGCATGATGTGCATTTGTAGGAATGGTTTGAACAGGATTTGCATTTTGAGTCACATTTTTGGCAGCCTTTCATGTAAATGAAATAACCTTCTTCACATAAACTGCAAGGCTCGTCGCAACTTAGACAATGTTGTTGACAGTCAGGCTTGCAAAGTCCCTCATCTTTGTGATACCCTTCAGCACATTCGCGGCAATGATCAGGTCCAAGTCCATAACATGATCTACAAGATTGATCACAACTAATACAAACTCCATTAAATTCAAAAAACGAATCTTCACAAGTAGAGCAAGGACTTTCACAAGATGCACAATGGTCCATGCACCCTTTAGCACAAGCATTATAAATAATCCCATATCCCAAAGGGCAACTATCACATCGTGTAGAATAAATTGAGCATGTTTTGCAATTTTCATTGCATTTAAAGCACTGTCCAAGATCCGAGTAGTACCCATCTACGCACTTTTCACAAGGAAAGTCACAACTTTCACAGTGATCAACACATTCACTTTCACAACTGGCTCCTTTCAACTTGAATCCCGCCTTACAACTAGTGCAAATACTTGAAATTTGAGTACATGTCTGACAATTAATACTGCAAGGTGCACATTCTCCATTCTCAGTAAAGAACCCGTCTTCACATTTACTACAAGGCTCATCACAAGTCAAGCAGTGCATTTTACAGGCTTGTTTGCAGGTATTTCCAACAAGGGCATACCCAGGCCAACACCCACTACAATGCGAAGAGTTTTCAGAGCACTTCGCACAAAGATTATCACAAAACGAGCACTCTCCTTGATACAAAAAATACCCGTCCATACATTCATCACAAGGATATTTACACTGACTACACCCTGCAGGACAAGGACTTTTACATTGATTATTAACAAGAATCATTCCTTCAAAGCAATCTACACAATTTTCCGAAAATCCCTGACATTCCTTGCAATTTCCTTTACAAGGACTACACCTTCCTTTATCAAGAAAATACCGTGAGTCACATTGACTGCACGGAGAGTCACAACTGGAGCAGTGATCGATACAGTTCTCAAGACACTGTCCTTTAACATATTCAAAGCCTTGTTGACAACTAATGCAGTTTTTCGCCGAGTTCGAACAACTGAGACAAGGGTCTTCACAAGGCAAGCAAATTCCAGAGTTCATGAAATAACCTTCAGCACATATCAAACATTTCCCATCAACTGAGCAGGTCTGGCAAGTGACTCCACAGTCGACTGAGCAGTCATCGCCAGTCCACCGAGGATGACAAGAGCAGAAGCCATTGAGGCACTTTCCCTTTCCAGAGCACATGTTTTTACAAGGCAGGTTTCTGCAGAAGTCAGGACCTGTGGGGCAGTGAAGGTAACCTTTGAAGTCCTGCACCGTGATTTTCGACCCGAAGGGACAACTCACGATGTTTTCATTGATTTTTAAAGTTACCAGGGTGTCCGAGCAGGTGATCACGAAGAAGCACCCGCCTTCGACAGACCTTTCTTGTAGGTCCTGGTCTTTGTCGATGAGACTGCTCATTAGACATCGAGAAGACACGTCTTTAACCTCTCCGTTAAAAGTCTTGGAAGAAGTAGTCACTCTACATCTTTGAGTCTTCGTCACTTCGACTATTGGGCAAAAGTCCATCTCTTCAACACCTCCTAAAGACTGGTCGTCGAAGTACCGCTCATGAGGCGGAATGTTTTCATTTTGATATAAACCACAAAAACCATGTCCTAAGCCGAAGACATCACAGAGATTGTAAAGGTCTTTTGAACTGCAGAAACCTGGCAGAGATGATTTTTTCTTTGATAAACAAGGGTCTTGGAACCATTTGCAACCTGCTTGATTTCCCCATTTTAATACCTGGGAATACTCGAAATTCGCTTCGTACCACCCGGAGTCCTCGAAGACTGCCAAGGAAATGTCTGAAAAAATTACCTCGTCGCTCATGTAGGAAGACATTATGTCGTGAGTCATTATTCGGGCATCCCAGAAGAAGGACTTGTTTTCCAGGCCTTCTTCTTCGAAGTTGTCTTCTGTTTCGAGACCTTCTATGTTGCAGTTAAATGTTGCTCTTGCTTTTGATAGCATCTTTGGAAATGCTATTGTTTTCACTGTCTTACCTCGGTTTGGGTAGTTTATTGATGTCGAGTATTGACTTGGTGAGTAACGCTTTCCGTTTAATTGGACGAAATCTTGGATTAAGTCGGAATCGAATGCGAGCACGTGAGCTGTTTCTCTTATTAGATATTGGATTTGAAGGTGCTCGAAAAGATTGAAATATGAAAGAATGTCAATTTCTATGTACCCTACTAGTGGTCTTTTAAAGATGCCGTCTTCTTGCTCGCAGCTACGTCCTAAAGCTGGTACATGTATCTGCTCCGCATTCAAATAAATAACCACATCAGCCTCAAGGCCATCAACCCGATGTTCTTCAGGCACTTCAACACTACCACAAGTTTTGACTGAAGGTTTCAAACTTTTGACTATTCTTTGTGTCCTAAGGGCCGAAGCGTAGAAGGTCTGAACAGCAGGGACTATTCGATCAAGCAGCTCTGCTTCATGTACTTCACTGAATGACCCAAGGACAGGTTGGAAGCTGATGCGAAGCTGAGAAAATTCGACTTCACGCTCCAGGTTCTGGTTTGAACTAGCTATGAAAAGACTTAAAGCAAGGAACACTGATAGCATTTTTATAAGACAGAAACTTAATGATGGAGAATTTCGGTACTTCTGGCATAATATTGAAAAATTTAGAGGTTTGAAGAAAAGGTTTTAGGGTCAAAAGATGAAATTTAATTAAATGGTTTATTATTAGAGAGAATTTTTTAAATTTTGTGTATGGTGCAGGTGGTGGAGGGTATTTTGGTAGATGAATAGTTATTATTATTGAGATTTTTTTTGGGTTTGATAGGAAAGTTTATTATCAATTGTGAATTTATTTATTGTAAAGTGTTTTTGGATCTTCTTCTTTATAGATAGTTATTTATGGGATTTAAGTTTTAAATTATATTTTTTTTTTAGTTTTCAGGGTCTGTATAAGAGAGCTTTTTCTAGATCCTGAAGAATTTGTTGATAAGGATTCATAGTACTTGTAATTTAACTAATGCTCTTTCAGTAAAATTATTATATGGATTCTTCTGGGATAGATTCACAGTAACTAATCATATTTCAATTATTTTCATGACAAAATAGAATTTTTGCTTTTATATTGTAAGAATAATTTCAAAAATTATAATATATTTTTTGGTCTAGTCAGCTGAACTAAATCATTTGATATAAAATTATTACGATTCCAGTAATTTCATCTAAATTTCTGGTGCCATAAACACAAAGCCATTAAAAATCAAAGGAACTAATTGAATCTACTTCAAAAACTTAATAAATCTAACTAAATTTATATATCGATTAAAATAAATTGCACTTGGTACAGCATCCTGGCTGGTCCCCACTGGAATGATTATTCGAACTTTTACTCGCAGTTGACTGAGAACCATGTGAAGATCTATTCGCATTATAATGTCCTTGATCAGATTTTCTCTTCTGTTTGGCATTTTCAAGTTTTTTCTGGTTTTGACTAACAATTTCATCAAGTTGTTTGATTTGTTTTTTTAGTTCATTGATTCTTTGTTCTTCGTCTTCAGTAAGAGACCCCTCTTCATCATGTTTAATATTTTCCAACTTATCATTAGCCTCTTGAATCCTGTGATTATTTTTCGAGATCAGGTTTTTTATATGATCAAGTCGATTTTCTTCAATTTTTATTCTACCCTTGATTTCTTTTTTTCGTTGTTTTAAATTAGAAATTTCTGAATTGATTCTTTCGATCTCCTCATTCACTTGCTCCTCGCTTAAATTACTTTTAAAAGTTGATACCTTAAGTTGGATCTCATGCAACTCTCTTTCAATAACTTGTCTCTTTTCTTTCTTCTTCTTTTTATCTTGCTTGATCTCTTCTAAATGATGTTTATTTGAATTAGCATGTTCTTTCAAATTACTTTCTTGAAAGTTCAAGTCACTGATTCGAGTTTGACAGTTATTCATTCTAATCAAAAGTTCTTGATGATGATCTTTAAGTCTCTCTAAAGTTCCTCCTTTTTCATCAAGTTCATCTTGAATGATTTTTTTAGTGTTATTCAATTCTTCTAGCTGTATTTGTCTTTCTTTTTCATAAATTTTCTTTTCCTGTTGAGCTAAAATGATTCTTTTTCTCATTTCCGCTCGTTCCATACGACATTTAGCCAGTTCTTCTTGCAGGTTGGTCGACATGGCAATGAGTTTTGCATGACATTCAGGGCACATCGGTTCGATTTTCTTACTTTCGCCGTGATAATATTCGTATCCTAAACAGCGGGAACAGGTTCCTCGATAACAAAAATGGCAAAACAGCTTCCGTGTATGTGAAAGCCCTGGAACGTTAAATTTGCCTGAACAAATTTTGCAGCTTTCATCGAGTTCGTGTTGAGTACGGTCGTCTGATAAGGGAAAAAGAAGTTCAGGCTCTTTTATGGATGAAGGTTCATGCAGGTATGAGGCACCTGTGTTAAAGTCTTCTGACATCTTTGGGTTTATAGTGGTTGGGTTCATGATAGTTGGATATGGAGAATTAGGTGAAGATAGCTTTTTAGTGGAGAAGGATTTTCTTTGGAGATTTGGTTTTTGATGATTGGAGAAGGGATTCAAAGAGGAGAGAAAATTGTTTTATATTGGAAATTTAATAGATGGAAGTTTTTTTTAGATTTTGAAGGGTTTTTATGCGGATTGGATAGGAGTTGTTTGGAGTTGTTAGAAAAGTTATTCTGTAGATAATGGAAGAATTTAGGATTTGGAATTTGATAAGGTTTTATTATATTTTGGGTTGATTGAGAGAAGTGTTGATACATTGTAAGGGTATTTGAATACCTTGAGATTTTAGCTTAGTAACCGAAAAATATTATAGAAATATGAAAGATATAAGAGAAAGATCTATATTATAGATAATTTCTAAGAATAATAACTAATTACCCCAAACAATCCCCAAAAATATTAACTATTTCTCACCTTCAATTACCATCCCACAATTCCTCTTCTTCAAATTAAACTACTCCTTCAGCCCCTCGACAAAATAAAAATATAATAAAAACCTTTATACTCAACATCATCCAAAAATTCATCACCAAAATCCACCCAAATAAACCCTTTAACGATTTCACTTCTCCATTAAAACCTTTCAATATAAATCCACATGGGAAACTGCCACGACTGCAAATCTTTCCTGACCAAAACCGAGTTAACCTTAGGTTTATTCGAGACATCAGACGACCAATTCGCAATAATAAACGAAAAATCTCAAAACCCAAGCAAATATCCAAAATTCTCTCCAAAGCTTTCCGCATTATGTCGAGGTTACCACGATCGAAAGCAATTTGTTTATTATTACAAGCAAAGTTTACCAGAATACCCTTATTTCAGCATAAACGAGGTGAAAGAGACTTTAAGCAAAAACATAGGTTTAGCGAAGTTCAAAGAAAAACGAGGAGAATTTCGATTTAAAAACGGAAAATACTCAGGAGAATGGTGTGGCGGCTTCAGACACGGTTTCGGAACAATGGAATGGAATGACGGGTGCAAATATGAAGGCCATTGGCAATTCAGCCGCCCCAGCGGCTCAGGTTCCTTCATCTTTAAAAACGGGGAAGGGTACCAAGGTGACTGGAAGGTTTACTACATCTTCAGCAAGTCAGTCTTCAGAACTGGAAAGCTTGAACAGTACAAAGAATGCGTTCAAGACGGTTACCGTAAGTCTTAGTCAGTCTGGCTTTGGATCACTTTTCATTTGGATAAGGCGGAAAATGAGGTAAAGTCTTCTGAATCTCAGATACTTGCAAAACATTCTTTACAGAAAAGAGATTTTTCTATACTTAAGTCTAATGTTTTCACTCAGAACCTCGCTGAAGTTAATGATGAGAAATTTTCTTATGTTGGACCTATTGTCAATAGTAAAAGACAGGGATTTGGAAAGTTAATTTGGAATGAAGGGAAGTTTGAAGGACAGTTCTTTAATGGACTTCAACATGGACTTGGACATATTGAATGGAATGATGGAAATTTTTACTTTGGAGGGTTTTTTAAAGATATGAGGGAAGGTGTTGGAGAATTTAGGTGGAAAGCTGGAAATGTTTATCTTGGTGAATGGAAAAATAACTTCATGCATGGATTTGGGAAGTATTTGTGGAAGGATGGGAAAGAATATGTTGGAAGCTGGAAAAATGGAGAAAGGGAAGGATTTGGAGTTATGAGGTACTCGGAGAATAAAATTTATGAAGGGCAGTTTCGGGATGATAAACCTAATGGACTTGGAGTGCTTAAAAACTGTGGAGAAGAGTTTAGGGGAAAGTGGGTCAATGGAAAACTTATGAAGGAGTCTTGAAGAGACTTAGATTAATTTTTTATGTGAATTTAAATATTTGTTTTTATGTTGTTAGTTAGAAATGAGATAGGTTTTCTAGATATTTATTTTACTATGAAATATTTATATGATTTAGAATTGATATAAGAAATAATCTTATTTTTAAAAATACCTTTGGCATAGAGATAAAATAATTTTCCTTACATTCAGGAACCATCACAATAATTTACAACCTGAAAGTTTTCAATCAAAAACTAATTCGATTTCCTCTTCATTAAATCAAATTTTAATTAGCCTCCATCACAAATCCCTCCCAAAAGATCTCCTCTTAAAAACATTCTTCAATTTCTCAAAAACCCTTTTTCAATATCAACAAATAAATTTTCAAATCCTCAATTAACACCTTAAAAAATAAAATTATTGATAATTCTTCCTCAATAAAAAACCCTAATATTTAAAAAAAGTTTAACATTTATAAAATCATCTAAAAATCCACTAATTTCCCTAACAAGAAAAACATTCAAAACTTCACCATTTAACCGAATAATCTTATTAAACCTCACTTCACACAAATAGAAAAAGTCTCAAATTCAAGCTGCTTCTTCCCAGTGTAAACTTTAATCCCTTCAAATCGATGAATTCCTGGAATCTTCGGAAACCCTGCACAAAGTAAAGAAATAGATTCTTGTGGTTGTATCTTCGCGAATATAGTGGGGGCCAGAGGTGTGATGATGAAATTTGACATATTTCTCTCATTTACCTCGATAATCACGTCTTTCATAACGAAGTTCGGAGTCAAGTTTGTGATTTTTAATTGAAAACTGATAGGCTCTTCTAAATTGAAGTACTTTGGCTTGTTCTCGATTGAAACTTTCAGAGTTTTGTCGTATTTGTAGTTGTGCAGAATTGGAGATGATGGAATCGTTCCTACGTCTCCTGTGTTGTTGTGCCATGATGCTAGTACTCGTCCCAGCTCGTTGTTAGAGGGCATTGGAGAGTTTTCGATTAGGTGGTAGAGGAAACTGCGGACTTCACCTGAATTAAATACACAGGAGTCTGGACTAGATGTGTAGGGAATCGCCTTGAATGAGTTGCTGCAAATGAACTCTACTGTGTCTATTGTTATCGTATAAATCGACTGATTCACTAATCTGTTTTGAACAATAAACCCTTCATCAGCTTTAATAACTTTACTAATAAACTCAACTGGTGCCTTCGCTTCAAATTTAAAGACTTTACTGACAGTGATCGGTTCAGTTATTTCTTTTACACTGAAATGAGCTTGAAGATTCAAATAGTAAATATCAGACAAGTCAACATTGAGCGTAAAGGCATATCTGTTACTAACATCAGGATAAAGTCTAGCAATTTCAGCCTGAAAGAGTACTGGGAGACTTTTTGCATTTGTATATTTCAGTGAGCAAGAAATCACCACTCGTTCTAAAATGGACTGTGAAATATTCGAGACTTTTAAACACGATGTAAAACTTTCTCCCACATACATCTTGCCAAAAGACTGGCTAATCGAGTATTCCGGAGTTTGTGAGTCCATAGGAATCGACCAAAGCTGTGAAACTGAAACAGGATGATTAGCGATGGGTTTGATTTCTTTATTGAAGTCACTGGTATGCCTTTTTTTAATAACTCTTTCAAGTTTGATCTCCAGGATATTCGAGTCTTTTTTTGACATTATTATTAAGAATTCACTATTTTAGAAGCTTTTTCAATGAAATTTGAAGAAACCATCGGCATCCGACTTTCTTGAAGTTCGTAGTCGTCGTAAAGGTCTTTTTGTTCCATGATCTGTGAAAGAACTATCGGAAGGTTCTCAGGACGATAATTCACAGATAAGCGAAGAGGAGAAATCGACGTGGAAACCATTTCAATGACTTCGTCGAGTTCCTTTAAATACTTAGGAAGGTCTGAATAAGAAACCTCATTCGAATCAATGAACTCTTGAAGAGAAGGTCTAAAAGTTATCAACTCTTTCGCAATCAGCTTTAATGAAAAAATTCCTGACAAAAAAGCGGTTTGGACATTTAAAGACTGTGCCTGAGAGGCTTCTGTTTTTTCCTTGATTGACTCGAAGCGGTTTTTAACAGTTGCAAGTCGATCTTGTAGTTTTTTTTCATTTCCTCTTGCAGCGGTGAGTTTTTCTATTTTCGACTGACTTTCTCTTAAGTTTTCCTGCAAAGTGTCGATATCAGTATTAAGACTAGTCAAGTACTTATAAAGTTCATGGCTTTGCTCTTCACTCTTGATAAAACTAGTGACCATCTCTTCCACTTTAGTAACTCCTAAAGCAGAACGAATTTCTTCAAACCCAGCATGAATCCTATCAACATACTTTTGATACTCATCAATTTCTAACTTTTTCTTCAAATGTACCTCCTGCCATTTCTTAATGAGTACTCCTTGAATGCCGAAAACATTACATCCCTTCAAATTATTCAAAAGTTCTTGAAGTCTTTCATTATTTTTCTCTTCCACAGAGATTTGACTTTTCTGTCTGATGACTGAACTCAAAGTCCTGACACGTTCATCATATTCGACTTTAGTAGCAACGCTTTTACTTCTTAATGATGAGATCTTGCTTTGGTTGTTGATAACATTGGAAATTTTCGCCTTGCTTAACTCTTTCAAACGAATCGCTTTGAATGAAGAGGTCTGGATAAGGGCTTTAAGACTTGCCAGTGATTTTTTATAGGCACTGTTTTCCAGACGATATCTGTCGACTTCTTTTCGGATTTCTGAGTTTTCGTTTTTTAACTGGTCGAATTGAGCGATTTCGAACTCGATTTGTTTCTCGAGAAGCGTTGCTTTTATTGATAATGGGTTCTTTTTTGGAGAGTCGAACTTTTTCGATGCTTTTAGACTGGAAAATGAGGATTCCAAGGTTTTTATCTGGTCGTCTAGATAGTCGGACTCGCGCTTTTCGTTGTCAAGTTTGAACATCAAACTTTCTATTGCTTGCTCCATTATTTACTGTTAGGGTTCTTTGGATGTTGTCATGGAATTTGGATTTGTTTGGGGTGGGAATGAGGGAGTTGATTTCAAATTAGGGATTTTTTTGGGTTTGAGGTTTTTGAGGGATTTTGAAGGAAGATTATTATAAAGATGGAAAATTACTATAGAGATGTCATTTGGGTCAGAGAATTTCTTAAGAAACCGGATAGAAGTGTCTATTTGTGTCAGGGAAAAGCTCAAGTTGAGAACTACCCCGAGTACTTTGTCATGAAGATCTACACAAGTACTAAATTACCCTTAGAAGTGTCGATTCACAAAGAATTGCAACAGACAAACCCTTCAATCCTTAAAATTTACGATCAATGGCACGATCAATCAAACTACTACATGTGCATCGAATATTGTGAAAATGGTGACCTTCACCAATACCTAGAATACCTAAAAGGTCAAGTTCTATCCTTAAGCAATGTTCTACAATTATCATACCAAATAACAGAAACAGTAAGCCATATGCACAAATTAGGCTACTGCCATCGAGACATAAAGCCTCTAAACATATACATAAAGTCAAATTATTCAATCTACAAACTCGCTGATTTTGGAGAAGCTAAAAAATTAAAAGGAGAAGCTTTTGACTACCACACAGTGACAGGCACTCCTTTTTACATGTCACCAGAGCAGAGTAAAAATTTGAATAGCAAGGCAGGAATGAAAGTAAATCCTTTCCGAGACGACATCTGGGCACTTGGAAGGACTTTTTTAGAAATTTCTCTTGCAAGGTTATGCCCTGAGACTTTCCACATGGACATTCCAACTCTTCATGGCTTTATTGATGAAAATTTCAGATATCGAGGGTATAGCATGGACTTTGCGAATTTGATAAAACAAATGATGCCTGATATGAATGGCTTCAGTATCACAGCAGACCAGGTCCTTCACTCAGTTCTTAACTTGTATAACATGCAGAATACTCAGTCAAGTTACGTGAACAGTTTTTACTCATATCAAAGCAGCGGATTCAGTTCAGCTTCTCAAGTGTCTGAAATTTCAGCTTCACCTAAAGTACCTCAACAAGTTCAAAAATCTGAAGAGTTCAAATCACCGACCCCTGCAATGTCTTCATCTAAAAATGACTGGCAAAACGAGAAGTCCTCAGGAGTTTCATCATCTCAAAGTGGAAATTTAGGAGTTCCTGTAATACCTGTCCCATCAGCACCTAAAGCACAGGAAAATTCAAAAGCACCTGATTTGAAAAATTCGATGGACTTAAATGCGCCTTCGATTCCGAAGCCTCCAGAGATTCCAAATGTGAAGCCTCTGCCGCCAGGTTTGTCTTCGCCTCCGAAGGCTCCTCAAGTTCCTCAAGTTCCTCAAGTTCCACAAGTTCCACAAGTTCCTCAAGTTCCTCAAGTTCCTCAAGTTCCTCAAGTTCCTCAAGTTCCTCAAGTTCCTCAAGTTCCTCAAGTTCCACAAGTTCCACAAGGTCCAGCAAGTAGTTCAAAGGCAGTGCCTCCGGCACTGCCCCAATTTCCTCAGTCATCTAAAGCCCCGCCAATTCCACCTATACCTGAGGTAAAGAACACGGGGCACTTACCTTTAAATCTTGACAAAATCCCTAAAGTTCCAGGGGTTCCCAACCTTTTGAACCTCCAGCTGCCGAACTATTCGAATGTCCCTTCGATTAAAGAAAGGAAAAACGAGTCAGGCAGTAGTTCAGATGAAGATAGTTCTGATGACTCGAGCAGCTACTCAGATAGGCCGATTCCTCCGATTCCTCCAATACCTAACAAAACAGTGGGACTTAAAAATATCGGGTCGTGTGATGATGTTAGCATTGTCGCTTCGAAAGAACCGATCTCAAAAATAGTTGTTAATAGTCATCCGGCACCACCTCAAATGCAGGGAGCGCCGATTATTCCGAGTCCTCTTGTTGCGAAGGATTCCGCTTCTAAAGTGCCAAATGTGCCAAATGTGCCAAATGTTCCAAATGTGCCAAATGTTCCAAATGTGCCAAATGTTCCAAATGTGCCAAATGTTCCAAATGTGCCAAATGTGCCAAATGTGCCAAATGTACCCAATGTACCAAATGTTCCAAATG
Organism: Stentor roeselii; assembly: GCA_006503475.1. Classification (NCBI taxonomy): domain Eukaryota; phylum Ciliophora; class Heterotrichea; order Heterotrichida; family Stentoridae; genus Stentor; species Stentor roeselii. Next base: position 46,016 of record RSEH01000315.1, read on the forward strand.
TTTCAAATGTACCCAAGGTGCCTAATGTTTCTAATGTATCCAATGTTTCCAACTTTCCACCTCCAAATATTCCAAGTGCGTCAGTTCCTCAAAAATCGCCTCCCTCGTTGCCGGTAAGCCAGAAGCCTCCAACTATGCAAGGACCTCCACCACTGAGCACTAACAGTGTAGTACCATCCTTTGAAAACAGGTCATCTTCAAGTGCTTCAAATGTTCCTCAAGGTACATCAAAATTTCCGCCTCCAGTTCCATCTATTCAAGCAGGTCCTCAACCTCCAAACATTCCACCATCTCGCAATTCTCTTCCAAATTCAGATCAAAAGTGCTTTGTTTGTCAGAATCCTCCTGATAATAAAAGCAAAAATCTTCCTTGTTCTTGTTCTATTCACACTGATTGTATTAGACTTAGTTATGAAGCCACTTTATTGAATGCAGAAAAGAGGATTCCTCAATTCACTTGCAATAAATGCAAAAAAATCATTCAATTCGAGTTTTTTACTAGATTAAACGAACTTCATGAAAATGCGAGAAGAAATGCTCAACTTTTAATGTATTCTTATATCAAGTTTTTATGTCCTCATGAAGGAATTGAAACTAGATATTCTATGCTGAGTAAAAAACTCAAGGCAAGGAATAAAAGATGTGAAACCTGTGATACTAGATTTTGCAGTTTTTGTGGAGTTAAAGGAGGCCATCGGTTTTTTTGTGACCTGCTAAAAGCTTTAAAAAGAGGTCAAACTAATATGAATGAGTTCATAATCAGATAATATTAGATTAAGACTAAAAACTATTAAGTTCAACTGTTTCTAGCAAGTCAGCAATTATCCTTGCATGCTTTGAAATGGATTCTCGGTCCTCAGTGATAACATCACGAATAAAATTCTCTTCTTTTCTCGCTCGTGTTTTTTCAGTATTAACCTCCATGATCTCCTCAGATGTTTTTTCATTGAAATTTTTTATTTCCTTTAAAATCCTTCCATTATCCTTCCTGATAACCTCGATTCTATCCTGATAATCAAAAAGTACTTTTTCCTTATTCTCCGATTCCCCCCTGTTTTTTTCATTAAAACTCTGAAGAAACCCATCAATTTCAATAATTTCAGAAATTTTTTCAATACAATTCGCATGAATTTCCTGTTGTTCCTGTTTCAAACAAGCTAAAAGTTCATTATTCAAGTTGCGTCCTCCAAGTTTTTTACGAATCGCTTCCCATAAGACCTGGTTGTATTTATAAAGAAATTTATAATCAGCTTCTATTTCAGTGAGTCTTTCAACTTCTTTGTACATTTCTTCATTTGCAGTCATGAGTTTATCATCAACTAAAGAGTTCTGCATTGAATCTTTTCTTCTTCTAATTGACTCGATTTGTCTTTGACGAGACTCAAGATTTTCTTGTGACTCTTGAATAAAACTAGGAAGTTTTAAGATGTAGTCCTCGAGAAGGTGTTGATAGTCGTCGCCTTTGAGTTTTTCTTGATAACATTGAAAACTTATGCGAGAAAGGTGACTTGATGATGATGAGGCGGGAGTTGAAACTATTTTACTTGCCCATGAAAGGATTTTTAATAGTTTTTCCCATGATTTTTCGTCTGTTGATGCCTTTATTGTCTGGTATGGACTGTTCAAACCTCGTAGAACATCGTTTAGTTCTTTTAAGTTTGAAACACTTAGACTTGGGTCTAGTTGTTTGAAGATAAAATTCGCCATGGACCAGAACATGTGAAGGTCTGGCTGTTGCAAGGTGTGTAGAGAAATTGCATGGGTGTAGTGGTTTTTTGCTAGGAATTCAATGATTTGGCGAATGTTGGATTCTAGAATTGTGAGTTTTTCGATTGATGAGGACTTGGTTGACATTTGAATTTAATTTCTTAGAGCGGTTTATTTAGAATTAGGAAATTTTAGTAGAGGGTTGGGTGAATTTAAGAGGGAGGGATTTAAGGGTGTAATGAGTTACCAACTTAGATTTAATCTTAACTTACAAATTACTAATTTTTCAACTCTTACCTTATTTAAAACATCATCTCAGGATTATCATTTACAAAATCTTTACACTACTTTACTCTTTAACTCTGAATAGCTCAAATGATCATCAAATAGACTATCATAATCTTCAAAAATTATCTAATCTTCAAATAGATTATTATAAAGTGTAAAAATGATAGAAGATGAATTCGGAACATACACAGGGTCAATCATAAGCAATCTGCCAAATGGCAAAGGTATCAAGAAATATAAAACAGGTCATATTATTGAAGGTTATTGGACACAAGGACGTCCTGTTGGCAAAGTCTCATTAATTTGTCCTCCTCATAATCTTTCCGTGACATTCAAAAATGGGAAAATCAATCGAATCCACACTGATAAAACAGAACTCTCTATTCAATTTCCTTATAAATTTATTCAAAAAGATCATAAATTTCAAGAAATTTTCGATGAATCAAATGAAAGTTGGTTTTCAATTCTCAGGTTATCTCGAATCTATGATTTTTTCGAAAAAGCTTTGAACAGAAAGCTTGGGTTTGTAGATAAAATGATTGCACATGGTAATAATTGGAATGGTTTTACTTATTTTGGAGAACTGGAATCAACTAATTACCAATTGATAATTCAAGGATATGGAATCTTGTATAATGAAAATAAGATTTACTATGGCAATTTCGATCGTGGAATTTTAATTGGATATTGCAATTATGCCTCTAATCACATTGTTTTAAAAGGTCCAAGTACATATTTTACTATTAACGGCCTTGGTACTGAAAAAAAATTAATGTATGGAGTTAAGTTAAAAGGAAATTTTTATTTTAATAAAAAGCATGGTAAGTTCAATATTTATTTCAAAGATTTCAGAATTGAAGCAACTTATCATAAAAATAAATTAAGGAATCCTGTCAAATACTTCAGAAACGAAAATTTTATCGCTGAATGTGAAGCTTCCGAGATTTTATTGATTCCTAAAGTCAATTCAGGATATCCAGATTTAGTTTATTACACTAATCTTGCAAATGAAATGATTTGGAAACAAGCTCATAATATAAAATCCGAAACTTCGAAGATCAGTCAACAATTAAGATTAAAATCTAGTAATTTGAAATTACTTAATTCACTCGCAAACGTTATAGAAAAATATGGGCATAGAAATAATTGGATTGAGATTGAATCTATTATGTATTTGGGGATAATAGGGTCTTTTAATAGTATATTACAAGAAATTTTTAAAGATTCACATCAGAGGAGCTATTCAAAATCTCAGGATGAAAAAATAATTGTTAATGGAATAGGAGAGCAGAGATATCAAGGAAATTGTCGATATTTTGGGAGTATCAAAGAAGGAATGAGAGATGGACTTGGAATTTTTTTTAGAAATGGGGAAATTTTATTCAAAGGATATTGGAAAAAAAATTTATTTAATGGAAAAGGAATAATTTTTGATAAGAATATTAAAATTCAAGGAATTTGGAATATGGGAAAAATTGAAACTCCTATTAAATTTTTTAAATTTTAGATAAACTCATTACTATTGATTTTAAATTGAGATATCAAAAGATATTTTGAACTTTCTAGAATCATCTAATAGATAAATTATCTTATACATTAATATATGATTTTACTCACAATTACTTCAAGCTCATAAGAATGATATCGGAAAGATCAATTTAGACTCTGATATCAAGATTATCTTTATTTTTTCTTAATCTTCATATGTTCATTTTCATTCACTTCTTAAAAAATTTCTTTGATTAAGTTTAATCTCATAAATTTTTATTTTAAATTCTATTATTTTCCTCTATTCGATAAAGCTGTATTCTAATTTAAATAATTCATAAACTAGCAAGCAGATTTTAGCGCATGATTATAAAAAACCTTGATTAATAATCATTTAATTAAAAAAATTATCTCTAATCTAGATGATATTTTGAAATAAATTTTAGCACTAAACATGAGGACTGTGAAATGATATCACTCCAATATTTTTTATATAAACTAGTAAGGATCATTTAATCTTATTTATTCTCCAAATCAATAATATATATTTAAGAAATTCCTAAAATATCTTATTATTCAATTTATTATTATCCTTTCCTGAGAAATCGAACAACAAATAAAACAACAAATATGATAATCCAAATAAGAATAGAACCTACC